>QFDD01000868.1:0-35684 GCA_006871305.1 Vachellia collinsii
CCGGGTCCCTGACGGTGCCGGACTACCTCACCCCACCTCCCTGAGGTCTTTTGGCAGCCAGGTTATCCACGCTCCCCTAGCGTCTTTACAACTCGCCTCCTTAGGGATCGAAGCCACTACCTGGGGTAAGTAGCGCCTCAATGCATCCCTCCGTAGTTGCTCTTGGTTCATCAGTAATTTATTGTGCAGTGTAAGCCATAAAAATGTCTTACAACGTTGGGGGATCCCCAACTTCCTCCCTTTGCCCTACATTATATTACAAGGGAAATTATTATCCAAGAGAAGGTTATACGCTGATTTAAGGGAGAAATCTACATGTTTTTCAAGCTTCCATTTTACCCTTCCCTTCCCACTCCTTGTAGTAATTCATTATGTTGCCTGATATACTTTTTCCTAATTATGTTTTATGCTTACCCACAACCTCAATCCCCCACATTTTTTTTTATCTATTATGGGGATTAAATCATTACCACAACAATATTTGTTTCGAATTACCCATGCCCATAACGCTTCTAGGTTCTTCATAAAACCCTATCCTGCCTTCATCATAAAAGCTTTATCTTGGATTGGAGAGTTGCATGCTTAAGTCCCAACCCCCCTCTCCTCTTCTCTGTACAAACCTCATCCCACGCCGCAAGATGCATTTTGCATTTGTCATTGGTCAAACCCCACATAAAACTTCTAGCTTTCTTGTCAACTTCCTCACATACATTAGTTGGGAGATGACATGTTTGCATAGAGTATAGAGGAAAATATCACCAAAAAAAAAAGAGTATAGAGGAATAGCTTGCACCACATAATTAATAAGGGAATTTCATCCCACCATGGAAATGGTGTTGGCTTTCCAATTACTAAGTCGAACCTTCACTTTATCCACGATAAACTCGTATGTATCTTTTTTCACTCTATTGTGATGTAATGGAATGCCGAGATATTTACCAAGATTTGAAGTACAAGCAAAACCGAGTTTCTCACTCAATTGTCTCACTACATTGCGGTTCACTTTCTTAAAGAGAAAAAGACTGGGTCTTGCTTTAACTTACTTTTTGCCCATAACACTCATAGAATAGCTCCAGAGCTTTAGACATCTCTTGATCACCACCACCTATTCCAAAGAAGCTTCGACAAATAAAATTAGGTCTTCAACAAATAAAATATGAGAAATGGGAGGAATATCCTTTGTGAGCTTTACTGGCTTCCAATTCCCTTGACCTATTTCTCCTAGTATTTAAATGTGTGACCTTCTCGGTATATATAACAAATAAATATGGAAAAATAAAACCCCCTTATCGAATTCCTCTAGATGGTGAAAAGGCCTCTGTTTTACTTCCTTCCTAAAGTACTTGCTTTACCAGAGAGGAAATACACATTTTTATTGTGTTGATAAGGTTCGAAGGCAAATTGATTGCTTACAAACAAGTCCCAATGAAATCCCATCGAACCCTATCATAAGTTTTTTTTTTAAATTAATTTTGATTGTCATAAAGCCCTTCTTACACTTCTTGATCCGCATTGAGTATAAAACTTCTTGTGTAATTATCATATTGTTTGACCCTACTTTGCCTGGGATAAAGCCACATTGATTAGGGGAAATAATTTGGAGTAAGATCCCCTTTACTCGATTAGCTATAACCTTTGTGATGGTTTTGTAGATGACGTTACAAAGGCTAATTGGTCAAAAGTCCCGAATGGTTTTTTGGCTGTTCCTTCTTTGTTGTCAAGACAATCAAAGCATCGTTGATGTCGTCAATATCTGAAGGATTCATGAAAGCACCCCGAACAAAATTTATAACCGACTGCCCAACATGGTCCCATTGGCTCTAGAAGAATAATACATCTAGTCCATCTACGCCCCGTGATTTTAGCGCCCCCATGCTAACTGTCTAATTTTATCCACTGAGACACTCCTTCCTAAGAAGGATAAAATGTCTTCCTCAATTGTTGAATATGAGAAAGACGAGTGTAGGACAGTTCTGATACTACTATCATCACAAAAAAGTGATCTATATCTTTATCATAACCCTACGCCCCCTCACTCATCATCAAAGCCTCTATCCTCTTACGTTTCCTCCTCGCGTTGCATCTGGCATGAAATTATTTAGAATTCTTGTCTCCCAGTCACACTTTGCCTTCTGAGTTCTGAGCAAGGAGCAATTCCTCTTGAATAAGCATTTCCTCCAGTTCTCTCCATAAAGGACTCATAAGAGAGTTCCTAGATATGTGATTGATGCAGGTGGATGATGAGGTATTTAATCCTTCCAGTCAGTTCAAAAGATGTTGTCGCTTTCTTCCCAGGTGGCCATAAACCTCCTTACTCCAAGTTTGCACGTCTTTCGTGAACCCATAAATTGTGTCTCTCCACTCCTCCGCCCCATGCCATTCACTCTTCACAAAACTGCTACTGCTAAAATTCTCATGCAATACCCATGGTGCCTCAGATCTAAATGGAATCTCTCCTCTCGGATTGTTAATACCCTCCTCTTTTAACCATATCAGGATCGAACAATGGTCTGATCTAAAGTAAGATAGGTGGAGTGTCGTTGCATTTGTATAAGAGAGTTGAAGAATTCTGAATTAGCGAGAACTCGATCCAGTCTCTTGGTGTAAAAAAAGGGGTTTGTCACATTTTTCAATAACCTCCTTTTGAATTCATCGCAGTTCCAATAAATTCAACTCGATGTCTTTGTTATACGTATATATTACACATTTTGTGTTCACAGATCTTTTAAAATAAATCGTTACAATCTTAATTACAATTTACACTACTACATCTTGTCGTTCGTACTAGACTTATTTGATTTTTTTTAAAGAAATTGAGAAAGTTGAATACTACGTATCTTACTTAACAGTAGATTATTCAGATTGGGTAAAATTGAATTTAACTTCCTCATTATCTGTGCCAGCGAAGCATCTCCCTATGTAGGACCTACATCCCACTGGTAACGTGGGTTAACTTCACCAGGAACTTGGCACTGTTTAGGCCAAGAAAATTGCGTGATGTGGATGGGAGCTACATGTCACGGGGAACTCCTTGGAGCTTGGAGTCCCACATCGGATAGGTGTGGAGGGGTCGTGAGCTATATAAACGGGGCGCTGCACACCCTATACAACCAGTTTTGCGGGGAGAAGGTAGTGACCCCGTGAAATACAGCCTACATGAATATGACGTGCCCTTAATCCTTACATACAGCGAGGCGAACAAATGAAGCAAGATAAAGCCCCTTGCGAACGACCTTTTATTAAGAGCTGAAGATCAAAAAGGGCCAGTGTGATGTTTGATAAAAAAAAAAAAAAAACCTATACTCTAGGCTGGCAGATTTTTGGGCAATAGAAAAAGGTCTTGAAATTTTGATGTGGGCCGAAAATGGATCTCATGCTGGGCCCTGTTTTGTCGGTCCTTCTTTTATATAGAAAAACCCTAGGTGAGCCATTGCGCTGTGGCCGATTTTGCACCTGTGGCTTGTTCGTTTTCCTTGGACCGCTGCTCAAGTATCTGACGGAGCCACCATGGGACGCGTCCGCACTAAGACTGTCAAGAAGTCTTCACGCCAGGTCATCGAGAAGTATTACTCCCGAATGACATTGGACTTCCACACCAACAAGAAGATTCTCGAGGAGGTTGCTCTCATTCCCTCCAAGAGACTCCGCAACAAGATTGCCGGATTCTCGACTCATCTCATGAAGAGGATCCAGAAGGGACCTGTTCGTGGAATCTCTCTCAAGCTTCAGGAGGAGGAGCGTGAGCGCCGCATGGATTTCGTCCCTGACGTCTCCGCCATTAAGACCGATCAGATCGAGGTCGATAAGGAGACTCTAGACATGCTCAACGCCCTTGGTATGAATGACATTCCGGGGCTCGTCAAGGTTGATCCCGTCCCTGTGCAGCAGACTTTGGGATTCGGTCGTGGTTTTGGCGGAGCTAGGAGGTATTAGGTTCTGGTCTTCATCTTCATCGTTTTGGGGTTTGAGCTTATCGTTAGTCGCTTACATTTATGTAATTGAAGCTTTACTTGTCATCCCATGATTAAATTTGAACTTATTTCTTAGATCACATATTAATGGAATATATTTTTTCTACTTGGTTTGGAATACTAATATGACTCTAAATTTATATAACCCCCCGCTAAGAAGTTTTCTTTTATGGTGGTTTCGAACTGGTTTTTATTGCTTTGCAATCCCTAATGTTTTGGTGGTAGATTTTAATTCAAACCGAAGCCAAAGGACGTCCTTTTGCCTATTGTACGAGTTGTTTTAATATTTATCCTTACCTTGTTTAAATTGAATCGTGAAGCTGTTGTTTATTGTAGTTGGAAATTTGATGCCTTCCCATATAGGGGTTTTGCTTGTGTGTGATCTTCAGTGAAAATATTGAGACTTGATGCCATACTATACTTGGGTAAGGAGTAAGACCGCGAGTCGTGTATCATTGTTTTCGAATTTAGAAGGAACAAATTCTTAATGGAGTAGAATGTTATAAATCTTATCTTTTATATATTGAAAGTTATGATTGGAACGTGACTGTGTAAGTTCTTAGGGAAGGATGATACGATTGCATTTGTTTCACCTATTTTTATTTTGTTTCTAATTCTCTAATTTAGGAAGATATAAAACTTCTGTTGTTTCTTCATTAAAACTCCCATATAGTCCACTCAATTCTCTTAGCCATTATGGTTCACTTTTGCCTATGATCCAAATCCATTCACACATGTAGGCTTAAACAATGGTTTGTTTCAAAACTGTGCTTTGTCTATTTGGGGTTCTTTTTGGACTAATTTGAAGAACTTTGATCACGGCAACTAAAATCCAATCCTATAATGGGTTTTAAATGTTTCCTTGATTAGCGTTTCCGAAGCTAAACTTCACATAAAGTACAATTTTCAAACTGAAATTATGATGATTTTTTTTAATTTTTAATCAAAACGTCATTTGTTCCTTGATTTTTCTGACTTAACTCGGACGTCACTTAAAAATAAACTTACAAAAATATTAAAATAATGATTTAAGTGAAAATGTGAACCAAATTGAAATTCAGCAATTGACTTGTAAGATTATAAACGAAGGTTATATTTCAGAGAAAAATATTTAACTCGAAAAAGCACACGCTTTTGAGGACAATAGCTTTTCGATCATCCGATTATTAGAACTACATATAAAAACACTCACTGGTCAAGAACTACTATTGATCTTTCATCATCCAACAGTGAAGAAGTTTGAGAAAAAAAAGAGTTGAGGAATAACGCAGAAAACAAATGGCAACATCATGTGCGTCAGCTTTTCAAGAAACTCCCGGGAGTTCATTGCTAATTTGCTACTTAATAGGAATTTTGACAGCTATTAATCTAAAGCTCAAAGCCTCAAACCAAGAGATAAAGGAAATGGATTCGAGAACGTAGTGGCTACTTCATTCGCTGGAATTGGCAAGGCCTACCATTTTGAGCATATTCCTATCTTCCTTGTATCTCTCAAGTATGGTACCTTTGACTGCTTCATTCCCGCCCTGTATTCCTGCTTCGGCAGCAGTAGTCACTCCCCAGCACTCAATCACTTCAGGGGATATGCGGCTACTCTTGGAGAGGCAAGGACTCCCAAATGTGGAACATGAAAACGTATGCCCCTGATCGAAATTTGCCGACAGAAATAAACCGAAGTGATTAACCCGTCCGCCAAACCCAATACCATTTGGGATGTCTTCTGAAGTGAAGTTCACGGCACACTACAAAATAAAGAGTGAATATGATATCATTGTCATGCTCCCTCTCTGCAAACTAGAGTCACGTCACAAATTCTATAACATCATCTAAATTGATTTACAGTTTATGACACAAATATACGAGAAAAGTTTTATCTATGAATGTATTTTTCAAACGCTTTGACAAATATGCACTAAATCCTCTTGAACTTCACATGTCTAACCCCAATTTGGAAAGAAAACACTGCAATCACAGTGCCAACTGCAAATCAAACCCCCCCCCAACAAAAAAAAACATAAAAAAAAAGATAGTTACCCATTGCAGATTATTGTTCGCTCCAGTAGGTCTATATATAGATGCCTTTGGATTTAACTGAAAGAGGAAAGATTTCATGTCTCCATAAAATTCAGCATGCCGTTCCCATGGTTGGGAAGCATATCCTCCATAAACACCACCTTCTTTATCCTTGATAATCAACACGGTAGGGCCTTCATGATTCCTGCAGTTCAATTTCAGAGTTAAGCTCCAGTCCTGCCTAGACTAGTTGGAGTGTATAAATTTGACTGTCATTAATAGAAAGTATCTATCAAGATTCCAGCAGTTGGAGCGCCTAGAGTTACTGATGTGTCATGTATGATGCTGCCTTCCATTTCCAGATTGTACTCCTGTGGTTATTAAGGGCCTACAATCCCAGTCTCCTTTTGGTCTAATTCATGCAATTCCGTTACAAGCCCATCATCTTGAAAAGGTCAAATACCATTTTCTTTTACTACATGGAACATAAGAATTTCACATCACTCATCAAAGGGAAGATAATATACTTACGAAATGTTGCCCAGGAATGTGTTAAAACTAAGACCATTCAGATCACTATGATACAAAAGCTTCCATGCTTCCACTTCTTGCTGAGAAAGTGCTCCTCCAATATGCCATGCATACTCCTTTCTCAAAAGAAAACTGTCAGATTTAATACCATCCGAATACAATAGATGAGGAACTTGAGAACCCGGTCTTCCTGAAGACGAAAAAACCAAAAGTAAGAATAATAAAATATGTCTTCAGCATTGTCACCCAAAAAAAAAATGTCTTTCGCATTCCCCTAGATTTTCCTCAAATCTAATCCAATAGCTTTTTGTCTAGAATATGGTATAATGATGGCAATATTATCATTGAATAAGAACAAAGTACCTGCATCAGGTGGCATCAGCAAACTTCCAAGAAGCTTTCTCACAGATGGGAGATGAGTACACCAACTTCTGAAGTCTTCGAAAGACATAACCTCGTCAGTACATCCTTCTTCATGCTTTGAGAAAGTTGGAGCATTCAAAAATACGTTGACAATGTCCCTATGTGAACTTGATCTAGCTTCAGAATCTTTAATGCTCAATAGGTTGTTAAAAATTGCTATCAGAACAGATTTCAAATCAGACCTGCATACTTAATGTCATATGCATCAAAACAAACGAAAAGGGTAAATAAAGAAAACAAAGAAAAAAAGCAAGACGGCAAGCAATTCCAACACAGCACTGGATATAGTCAACAGCGATAGAAAGATTTCACTCCAATGTTTAAAATTTGCCGTCCTCCAACATAATCTATGCCATAGAATATCAAGCCGGGTATTGATGTCAATGAATCACAACTCTCAAGTCATGTAACTGGAACACATATATAAACCAAAGAAATGAAAATTCCCAATTCAGTAAGCATCTATAGATGATACTCCAGACCTTACGAGTGATGGTGACGGGGATTACTTTTCCATAAAGAATAAGCTACAGAACATTATAAATAAAGAGCCATAAAGACACAATTAGTATTAGCAAGCTAGCTTCATTGCTTATCTAGTCCGGACACAGTGTGGCTTTGTATGATCATCCTTGCATTAAAAGGTTGAGAACAAGATGCTGTAAGTGAGTATCGCTCTACCTCCCCACTGTATTATCTCCAGATACATCTAGTAAGCGAAAGACGAATTCATCAATTTCATCTTTTGTTCCTTTCTCATAAGCAGCCTGCAACACAGAAAATGCAACAAAACATGGGATATGACGCAATCATAACAGCAAAAATGATGATTATTACTGCCACAATAACTTACTTTAGCTATAACAAGATCTTCGAAGGCTAGGTTTTTATCCCCGCGCTGCTGAGCAACCAAATCAAACATTCTCTCCCCAAGAGGGCCATCGAGTCCAAAATATGACTGTGACAGAAAAAGGAATTGTCTGGGATCGAAAGGGCAACGCTTGATTGATGATCAAGATAAGTATTTATCGCGAGGCACAAAACTGAACCTGAAAGACGGAGAGAGAGACGTAGTCGCCGTTGCTCTGCGATTGAGCTGCCAGAGACTTGAACAGAATCCTTAAATCTTCGAGTTCCTTTTGAGTGAAAGCTCTGAAATAATTTTCTCAAAATATTGTGAGCAAGTTGTTTTTTCTGAGAAATTTGACAGTCTTGTGAAGAGAAGGAGAGAGAAACCTGGATGCGGAAACATATCGTGGATCAGAGGGAGGTGACTGGGTGTTGCCCATGATTGCTTTGCCTCGAATGCCTTGCTCCCCTGAGTCTCCTGAGATCTCGTTGGAGAATTTCTAATTTCTGTATAAGTTTCGGTAATGCGTCCTTCGTTTTCGCGGTATTTACCCATGGCCCCAGGAGTTTCTGAAATTTCTCAATATGAAAAAACAAATTGGGTGCATTTCGATTAGGCCCAAGTCTAGCCTATCTACTATTGAATTGTTCTCATTATCCGTCAATCCTCTGCTGGCTTCCAAAGAAGAACACTGAGGAAATTCACATCACAAAGCAAATGACTTATCTTCCCGCCTTCTAAAATTCACAAGGACACGAGATATTTTTCTGTGGCATCCTCAGTGTCAATACATCACGAATGCATGTGATCAAAGTTATCGGAGCAGTTGTTCTCCGTTGGATCCCCATTTCCCCGTGACGTTTCTGTGCCCCATTTTTTTTTTTAAACACACGTTTTATTTCTGGAACTAATCATATTTGAGAGGTTATTGGTAGCTAAATGTGGGGCACCTTTCATCAACAATAGTCGAATTTTAATTCATCATGTTATGAGAAAATAACTTTATTCACTAGGCTCAACCTTTTTTTTTTTTGATAAAAAGGCCAAATGACATTAAAGAGAAAGGGAAAAATGCGTCATAAAAGACAATATTAAAGGTGACAAAAAAAATAAATCAACAAATAGATATAAAGAATGACTGGTCACTATTACATCTAAGACCCAACCCGCCTGAGTCTCTGACTCCTTTTATTCCAATGCTATCCATCTCACTTACTTTTACCTTTCTTGTTCCTGGCCACCTTTGTATGTCCATTTCTACTGAAATGGGCCACATGGAAAACTGATGGTCCAAACCCATGTTGCCGGGCTTTAGTCCACTGTTGAGCAGGTTTTTCTTTTCTTTTTTTCCTTTTGGTAATGACCAGGTTTTTCTTTTTTTTTTTGGTTGCTCAGGGAATCCCCACCCGCGTGTCAGATGAGACTAATCCCTCGCTGTACTGAAGTCCATTAATGACCAGGTTTTTCTACTTGCATAGCATTGGCATTCGGCACGTCAATGTTAATGAGGCTCGTTGATAAATTTATGGCAGGACAGCAATGGGTTAGCTCCCTCACAAACTGAATTAAGATTCAGAAAGAAAGAGATGTATACATTTAATGCTTAATAATTTCTTGTCTTCAATGAGGTGGCATGTCTACTTGTAAAAAAAAGAGTAAATCCACACTAGCTTCAGTTATCCCTTTGCAGAGAATTTTATCGCCTGACTGTCTTTCTTCTCTCTCGACCTGTAGATAATGATATAGGCGGGATCGGATGTTTGCATGTGATTCATCCAGTGAAGTGAACTACTCGTAGCTAACTGTGATGGAATTTACATGATCTGCATATGTTATTAAAAAAATACATGTTGATTAATTACTTGTAGGACTCCATGTGATAGTTGAAAATCGCCGTCTGTTCAATGTACTAAACACTTGGAAGCGACATCAATTAATTACGTAATGTGGGTAGATTATACTATTTCCTGTCCTGTGTGCAGAGGTGGTGGTAATTTTAGCAAAACGGGGGGTGTCGCGTGAAAGGTGGATCTTGGGATCACCCAAATCTCTTGGCGCTTACAATGTTTAAATGAGAGCATTGAAGGATCACCCGTTGAGAACTGCAACTTGATCTTATATATAAATGGTGACTGCTTTAGTTCAATAAAACCTCGCATTAATGTCCACTTTCATTTATGTGATTTCAATTAGTACGGTCTCGATCAAACCAAAAAAAAAAAACTCAGAGATGAACTATGGATGGATGGTTATGGCGTGTTGACAGTGCACCTGATACTTGGTGAGTTTGGTCTGCACTTAAAAATAGATCCGTTAATGGCGTGGGACTGCTTCACTCACAACTGCCAATATACTAGTATTATAATTTATGGTCTTGGATCTGCTTGATTATTGTTGTTATTATTATTATAACAATACCTCTGCCTAAATGCTGCATCATTAATTAATTTAGTTTTGAATTTGCAGCCAGCCACCAAATAGCTGAATCTCATTAAGATTCTCATTAAGTAAGGTGAGGTGCACGTAGATGATTTTGCAGCTTGTGTTGCTCTCTTGAAATAATCAAATACCCTTCGTGGCAACTCACACTTCAATTCTCCATCCACCAACTCAGGGCAGCCTAGTACTGAGTGAGACTCTCGTTAGATATTAGATAGTGTTTGAGAAAGAACAGTGACCCAAGTTTGGTGCATTGGAAGAGTTTTCATGGAACTATAAGTGGAAGTTGAAGTGGAAATGAAGTTAAAACTTAGTTTGGTATACTTATGAAACTCTGATATAATTTTTAATTAATATATCTATTTACGATATGAAAAGACCTGTATGCCCTTAGCAAAAAAAAAAAAAAACCCCACCAACCATCCCAAATAATCACACTGCCATCAGCCACCACAACCTCCAAATACAATCTTTCATTTATGCACAAATGCCAGCTACCAACAATTCTACATCTAGGTTCAATTACCGCAGGAGGAGGAGGAGGAGGAGGAGTCACAACTCATAAAAGTCGATGGGGTCGCAACTAAAAGAAAGAATGAGCCGAAGCCATTGTGAGGTAAAGAGTGAGAGATGACGACGATGGTAGAAGTCAACAGTGTTGGATCTGGAATCAACACGCTCCTGCTTCAGATATGCAATTGACAACCCATCAGTGCTTCTACATCATTGTAGTCAACCTTCACCGCCGTCGCCATTGCCCATCTTTGCCGCCGCCAAACTCCCCAGCCGCCATTATTTCAAAAAGAGAGTGAGGTCGGAGGAGATTAGAGAGGGAGAGAGGTGTGCATTGGGAATAAAAAGGGTTACGATGGTCCACAAATCTTAATTCCATGGAACTGGGATAAACCATGTAACCCATTTTAATGGAATTGACATTTCCATGGAAATAGGTTTCAACATACTAAACAAATCAAATTTCAGGATTCAACTTTTACTTTCAATTCTCATGTCTCAATTTTAGGATACCAAACATGACATAGATGTACACAATATTGTTAAAGCATGTGAAAATATTATTTCTAAAATTTGAGCCTATAGTTTTTATGTCATGATGGCAACTCCACCGAACTTTGACCGACTCTATTGCTACAAAACTTTTACACTCTTCTTAAACCTTCACATCAGATACTCGTGCTGTGATTATTAATTTGAAAGATTATACACAAATCCCAAATAAAAAACTAATTAGCCATAAATCCCCGTCACTTGTGAACAGGGACAACCCCCCCGTACAGGAGAAGGGGATGACCCTACGTTGCACAAAAATATTCATATTCATGGCTGCAATCCGTAATAAATGAATCGTAACACAATTTGTTGTGCGCATACTTCACTCCAATAATATACTAGTTGCGCTCCCCCAACCAAAAGAAGAGGGGGGTAATGTTAATCCTTCTTTTGTTGCGGTGTTTTATGATTAAGAATCTGTGGTGCATCAATTATTTAATTTTAAAATATCTTGCTTACAGTATATTTATTAGATAGAGAGCATTTGTTTAAAAAAATTTATAGAATGAATTATAGATAAAATTTAAAGTAATTTTTAGACTTTTTGTAAGCAATTCTAAGAGTCCAAGAGGACTCCTGCGTGCTTTTGAAAACTAGATTACCGTTAGCATTTGCTGCATATATATGCCATTAATGGACCTTTCGCCTTCAACTCCTTCGTGCTCTGCCAATTCATCATCCAAGAACAGCAGAAAGATCTGCTCCTACGCAACAGAAGCTTCCTGTTGTGAAATTTCCATCGATTTTGTTGTATGGGGAATGGATGAATATTATCTGTGTTTGCAGTTTGAAGGTTGGACTGGGCATTAATGCGTTACATCAAGTTTGAGATATTTTAGAAATGTCCAAAAGATAATATCATCACGTAACGAAGAGAATTTAATTTCCTGGAGGTTGATGGATCCAAAAAAGCTGGGTCAACCACTTATATAATATTGCTAGTAACAGCCCCAAATCAAGGCAAATTGCCAAGCCTTTGGACGCGCCCAGAAATTAAACTCTTCTCCAACCGTCTCTATGTCTCTCTCGCACACTTTAAATATCAGTATTGGTCAAGTAATCCTCTGCAACCATGCAATTATGATTTCAGATGGAAAGATCCAAGATAATTTGCTTCCGAAGGAGTCCATATTATGTGTATCCCAACGGATCCTAAATATAAATCGTCACTTGTAATGTAAATTATATTGTTATACTATAAATGATATTTTGTATTTAAAATACCAGGAAGGGAGATAATAGTTACATTCTTAGTGTTTTTATTATTTAGTACTCCTATCTTAGTTGGGGGATAGGTTATAGTTAGTAGTACACTCACATGACAATTAAAGACACTCACAGATGCAACGACATTTCTTAAATGCAAAACCAAGTCACTGCTACTAAACTCATTTGATTTAGACCACCTCGTCCATCTTCAAAGCACGATGTCATTGCAACTTCATATCAAACTTTGTACCCTTTCGCATTATTGGGGCTTTTTAACTATCAGCCTGTGCACAGTAAAATGATTAAAAATTTACTTAAATACTACAATCAAACTCTTTTTTTATGTTAATGAATTTAAAATTGTATTGAATTTATTCACTTCAAAAATGAATTCAATACAATTTTTTCAAACTCGTTCATGTGGTGAATAAATTAGGAGAATATTTTTATTTTTGAAATATCCCCAACGAGTTTGGGGGCAACCCCCCAACGTCCCCCACTCCTCCTATAAAAAAAAAATTATTATTATTTTTTAAATTCTCTCAAACTAGTTTTTTTAGAAAAAAATAAATTCCTATAAATTATTTAAATAAAAAGACGGAATATACATACATGTCATATTTTGGAAAAAAGAAAGAAAGAAATGAAGTAATCTCGTGAAAACAAGAAGAGATAAAAAATTAATGAAGCAGATGAGAGAAACTGATAAGAGGGAATATGTACACATGCCATGTTTTGTAAGACATTTAAATAGAAAAAAATAACTAAGTTGTTATAGTATCATTAACCTTCCTTTTTCTGTCGTATGAAAGACATTTGCATGGAGTCTTGTGTCTTCTACATTATAAGTTAGGTATGGGAATCTCTACCCCTTTGATTGATTGAACTTGGAGGATATACTGTTATATACCTTGATTTGAGTAACATCTACAGAGAGTTTTTTTTTTTTTTGCTACAAACTCATTCACAATTTTTATATAATTATTTATTACATTTAATTAATTATTGGTGACTTTAGTTTATTTGTAAAAATATTTATTCAATATATCAAGTAAGTGATTAGAGATTTAATTAGTTGTTGGAGATGGATATTATTAATATATATATCAGGCCATCATTGTTTCTGTCCCTGTTTTGAAAAATCAATCTCCGCCTTTCTCTCGCTCGTAACTCCGTGAAGCGTGAAAGAGAAGCTTCTCGGAAGCAGAGTGGTATTTGGGTTGCACTGTTTTATTTTTCACCTGTGTTAAACCTTCGACCCATAATTTTCTACAAAATCGGAAGCAGCAGTGGCTGTATTGTGTTGCCTTCAAAACCCCATATTCTCATAAATGAATTGGCCGATGCACTATTATTACGTACTTATCCAAAATTTCAAACGGGATAGCAAAGGTAGGTGATTTTAGCTTCTGGAGTCCTGGTCGCTCTCATTAATGATCCAACTCATCACTCATTTCAGGTAAAGCCGCTTCATATTTATGAAATTAACCAGAATGATCAGTCATGCGTTAATGCAATTATCCCCCATTTAATACGATGGGTAGCAGAAAATAGTCAAAATACTAATGCACTCATCTAGAAGGAACTCTATCTTCTGCAGAAGATTAAAAAAGGGAGGAAGAGAGAAAATGATTCAACTTCACCAGAGCAGAACTTGAATCTGAATCTTCGTTCATGTCAATTTCTGAACCAAGCAATTCTAATCAAAACAAACATAAAGTGATTGTGTCAGCGCACGCAAAATGTCTACATAAAATAAAATAATAAATACCCGTATGAATTGACGGAAAACAGAGTAGAGCCGGAAGTGCCTGGTTTGATTTATTTTTGAACCCAAAACAGGGGGAGGGGGGATTATAAAATATGGTTAAAGTCATCGATTTATGTGATAATTTTCTCATCAATATACATGCCAGTTTGATGAGCAGGTATATAAAAAGCATAGAAGAAAATGGTGGACGGAATAATGGCAGGGAACCATAACTTTTTTGCAAGGTTGGTGGTACTTCGATTTATGATTGTTGAATGTTCATCTGCATGGTTCAAGTGGAGATAGATATATAGATAGATATTGTCCTTATTTGTCACCCACGAGATGCAATTGCAGTTGTCTATTTATAGTAAGCCGTAACACATCATTTAAAACAAGTTCCATGAACACATGCCACGTTGACCCTGAACTTCCTCGTATGGAAATAGAACCTGCCTAAGCACTTCGTCTCTCTTACATTTTATAATTTTTTCGCCTCTGTTTTTCATCGTCAGTGAGTACTTATAAAGTCTGCAACTTGCTTTCTCGGTGAGGAAGATAAGGTTTAGAATGTTAAAAAGACCCCAAATATTTTACAACTCAGTGGTATGGAAACCTTTCTGTAAACGGGAGTAAATGGGTTCAACGCCGCTTATTATAATTCAGACTCAAACTTCAATATTCTATTTCTGTAGGATACTGTTGTGGCTGTCACTACTGGATTCATGGTAGAGAAGCACACCAATGTTTTTAAGAAAGAATCCATATAATGGTCCCCAGAATAGAACAAAAACGAGGAGTCATGTGATGTCTGTTGGACAGTGGACAAATCCCTACTCAGAACAATCAAACGAGACAGTGAGAAATCCCTTCACTCCCATGAGGACCATCAGGAAAGGGTACCTCCTGCTATATATCTGCAGCAAAAAAATCTGATGAAAGCCATGCCTGTCTTTTCACATCCGTTAGTAACATGAAGTTGTAGTTCACTAGAAGCATTCATCATGTAGAAAGAAAATGGACATGTAATTTAGTTTATTGTTGCTTTTCATACAGTTAAGTGATTTTAACATTTACTAAACGAAATGAAGGTTATTGATGATCATTAAATTTTGTTGGGTGGGGTTGGGATTTTTAAATAAGGGTTTTAGGTTATCGCGTGTGATGGATTGGTGTGAGGAGTCTTTAAGCACCGACTGCACCCAAGCAGTAAATGAAGAAAAGCCATTTCCCTGCACTTCGTAATTACAATATTTACTCCAAATTTCCCCTTCCTGCATACTTCTTGGGATTTTTCCAACAATTACTTCCTTTCCTGCCCTCAATTTACACTTCTTCCACCCAATGCTCCTCCAATTCAATTCAATTCAATTCCATCTCTCTCTCTCTCTACGCTATTCCCTCCACCTCTCTCCCACAATTTATTTAAGCTTTAATTCACCTCCCTTCATTCCACTTATATAAAATGGCCTCCAATGTTCATATCATCCCCACAAAACACATCAGGTATTTGTGTTGCCGGAGCTTGATACTATTCTCCAAGCTTTTCCATTCTCCACCCCGCAACACTAGGTGCCCACCTATTCAATTTTCGGAATTGCATGTATTGCTTGGTGTGATTGGATTGGCTGTTGCGTTTTACGATCTGACATTTCTCTGTTTTTTCTTTTCTTTTCCTATTTCCTTGAAGCAGGTAACGCACAAGCCATGAGTCGCAGAAACGGAGGCGGTCCAAAGATTGACTTGAAGCTGAACCTGTCCCCACCGAGGGCTGACCGGAGACTGGATTCGCCGATCCGATCGGCCACTGCGTCGCCGTCGTCCCCGCCGAGCTCCTGCGTGTCGTCGGAGCTGAACCAAGAGGAGAACGGTCAAAGATACTCCAACAGCCCCGAAGCGTCGTCCATGGTGTTAGTGGGATGCCCTCGCTGTCTCATGTACGTGATGCTGTGTGAGGATGATCCAAAGTGCCCCAAGTGCAAAAGCACCGTTTTGCTTGATTTCCTCCATGAAACCAACAACCCCACTGCAAGGAGGAACTAGAATGGCATTGCCCTGTTTCCCTTCATGCAATTTATCTTGTGCTACTAGGACTAAGTATTAGCCTTTTTAATCCTAGGAATCTCTCTCTCTCTTTTTAAGTGTTTCCTTTTCTCTTCTGCCCCTCTACAATCTTTTTCCCTTTCTAGAGTAGTGCTATGTGCGCTCCACTTCTACTATCTTTCTACCATCCCAAGTGGTGTCAAACAGGGGATTAGAGAACGTGGAGCGTGAATAGCATTATTCGAAATTTCTAATCTAATCATATATATATATAAACAGAGATGTTAGGGGGATTTCTCGGTATGCTAATTCCGGATATCTATGTGACTGTTTTCTGGGTTCTCAGCTTTTCTGCTTCGTTAGCTGCAGCGATGTAATTAGGGCTTCAATGACTAATAATAGTTTCCCTTGATTATCTGAATCTTATTTGTGCTTTTGCTTTTAACCAAGCCTGCAAAAAATAACCACCATAAAACTTAAAAATGGCAGTGCAAAAATAGTTATACCGTTTAACACCGTGTTATGACTGCTAAATCCTCTGTAGTACCGACGGATACACTGGCTGCTAAAATGGCTTTCAAGGTTCAAGCACAGGGAGGCCGAGCCGTTCCTTCCCCATGATTAATACGAGGCGTTCTTTGGTACGCGTTGTTCATGAATCGTTCTTGTGAACCACCACCACCAATATTCATCAACAGTATTTAAATATTATGCACTTAGTAGTCTAATAACATAGAATTTAAATAAATCCAACTAAAATATATAAATTTTAATTTTAATTTATATTTTTATTAAATAATTAATAACGTTTATAAGCGTTATTTGATATTTTTAAATTTTATTTATATACCCTTTTTTTCTCTTTATCTTGACCTAACTATTTTTCTCCTTAATATTTTTTTCAACAAAATGCTTCCTCTTGGCCCTCATGCAAAAATTCAAAAAAAAATAACAATTCTAAAATTAGTATTAAAAAAGAATTTATCAAAATATATTCTCAATAACGTTTAAAGTCAATTAAAAAAATTGGAAGTTGATATCTCAATAATTTAATGAGATATAAATTTTAACATTAAGATGAAGAGTATTTGAGAATTTATAATTAAAAAATTAACGGACACATATATCCATTATTTTTAATAATAAAAGGATGTTATTGTCTTTTTAACGACATTCACAAATCTTTAATAACACTTGAAAGTCTTATTAAAAATTTAATAAAAATATAAATTAAATTAAAATTTATACATTTTAGCTAAATTTAATAAAGATTTTTCTGAGTAATTTATAAGCGGTGTGGAGGTGTATGTATTCATGGATTGCATCTGTACAAACTAGCAATGAAGTCAACAATGACTCGTTTCCACCTCAGCATGTCAGCCATCACTCCATTCTAGCTTCTTTCCGCTGACAAGTAACAATGATTATATAAATACTATATTTTTTAAAATATCTATCCATATGTTATTATCAAACTCATTTTTTAGGTGAACGAATTTAAATTTGTATTAAACTCCTTCATTTAAAGAATGAGTTCAGTAGTAGACACGCACATCCAAAAAAAAGTTGTTTACTTGCTATTTGGGACTGATAGATCAAACTTGTTCAGCAGGTGAATAAATTTGAGACTGTAAGCCAAGTGAACGAGTTTGGTGGACACCCCAAACCCAAGCCCAACCCCACCCCTAATTAAAAAAATATTGTTATATTTTTTAAACCCCTCCCCAGACAAAAAAAATATATTATTTTTTAAAGAATTATTATTATTTTTAAAATCCCTCCAAACTAACCTTTTAGAAAAAAATAAATTCTTATAAATTATTTTTATAAAAAGATGGACATGTAAAATGAAAAACATTACACTTATAATTTATACTATTTCTCACTTTTTTAAATTAAAAAATACTAAAAACATTAAAAGATAAGAAAAAAATTATTTTAATATCTTAAGATAAGAAAAAAAATTAAATAATATAATAAATACCTTCTTATGATTACTTTTTTGAATTAAAAAAATCGAGTTAAAATATTTATACTCTACCTAATAATTGAAGATGAGATGATTAGATAATAAATGTATAATAATGTTCAATAATTAAAAAATGATATAAAAAAACCAATTGGCCAGCGGCAGACCCTTAAATGGAGCTCAGATCCGCGGAGGATTAGTCCTTGCCCTATCGGGCTAGGGGATACCTTGGGTCACCAAAAAAAAAATGATATAAAAAATAAATATTTGAAGAAGAGATTCATTAATAAAAGATCATGACTTCGATTAATTTGAAAAAGTGAGAGAGAGTATAAATTATAAGTGTAATATTTTTCATTTTACATGTCCGTCTTTTTATCAAAAATAATTTATAGGGATTTATTTCTTTCTAAAGAGTTAGTTTGGAATGATTTAAAAAATAATAACAACTTTTTTAAAAAATAATTTATTTTTTTTTTGGTTCGGGGAGGGGTTTAAAAAAATAGCAAATTTTGTTTTTTTTTTTAATTGGGGGTGGGGGAACATGGGGTGGGCTTGGGGGAGGGGGGATTGGGATGGGGGGTGCCCTCCCAAACTCGTTCACTTGTGGCTGACAGCCTTATTTGGGCTGTCAATCCCAAACTCGTTCAGCAGGTGAACAACTTTCGTCTGGATATGCGTGCCCCCCATTGAATTCATTTTTTAGGTGAACGAGTTCAGTATAAATTTAAATTCGTTCACCTGAAAAACAAGTTTGACTGTAACATATGGGTAAATATTTTCAAAAGTGTAGCATTTATATAAGTATTGTTACTGTTTAGAGTGTCAGCGGAAAAAAGCCCTCCATTCTGGAGTCCTCAGTAGTTCAAGTCTAAACTCTACGGCAGAAAATCTGATTTGACGCTTGAGGCCATGTTTATATATTGGCCCTGGAAAAACACATTTGTAACAACAAATTTTTTTAACCATTACTTAACTTAATAAACAACATTTCGACAATTAATCATGATTATAAAAACTCTTAATTTATTAAATAGGTTAACTAATAAAATATAACAATGTTCATGTATGTTACAATAAAACCTCTCTTGCATACTTATCTCGTTAAAAAATGAATCATGTTAAAAAAAACACCGCTAATCCAAACAGGTATTAATATTGAGTCAAAATCCTAACCTTAGAGTTAAGAAGTTGAGTTTCTCGAAGGTTGCACCCTAAGAAGTCCACACGTTGTGTGGGTGTAGAGAGGAGAAACGAGAGTTACTCACCATTAATTGATAGATGGAATATGAAGAACAATACAAGCAGCCGTATTTTCTAAGGGAGTGGAAACAAGAATGCGCAAAATGGAGGATGAAAGTTTTGCGGTGAGATATAAGGTGGGTTGGTTTGGATGAGAAGGGTGAGTTGAGTTGGGGTAGTTCCGAGCATTGAAAATAAAGGAGGGCATCGTATTAAGAACATTAAAAACTAAATAAATGCAGAGAGTAATTGAGACAGTTGAGAATAATGAATAGGGCATTACTTCAGATGATAAATGCCCTGCCTTTTTTCCCTTTTCTCCTCTTTGCCCATATTCTCTGTTTTTGCTCCCTCCTTCACTTCATTTTCCTAAATTGCTCACTCGGGAGCACTCCTTCCCTCCATTTTGTGCTCCCTATTACTGCCTCTTGTCCTTCTTATAACTCATCAAATATGTATTTATTAATTACACTGTTTTTACGATTACCCCTATTCAAAGTTTCATATAATTTTTTACCATACCTCATTGGGATGTAATTCATAATTGGCGGATTAAACAATATGTGTACATAATGACGATAATTGCTAGACTAAAACAACCAGCTCTACTAATGTTAGCTGTGATGCAGTTAGGAAATTAAAGCTCCACTCCCTCCTTTTTCGGAGCAACCAAAAAAATGAACATAACAGACGTAAACACAAACATTTCTGCCATTTTCATATATGCCATAGTTTTTAAAAGATACTGATTGTGAAGACGACAAGTATGTATCACAATACGGATTCCGTTATGATTTGCATAATCACCCATATGGCTACCTCCGCAAAATTCTTGCTAAGCATTTTTAAGGAATTCAAATCTCAATACCATATAGAGCCTAACAAAAGCAAACATAAGATACTGAGATTCTATGCAGACAAGTCCACTAAAGGGGCACTATTTGTGACAGGCGGCATTATTGTGAGTTCCCCAGGCTGAACTCTTCCCATCCACTGCTGCTTCTAACATACTTATCAACAATACCAAATTCTTGATTTTGAGCAACTCGCCTAGCATAATTCTCAACTGAAATTAGTCCCTTCTTCAGCCTACGGTAATAAATGATATGCCAGGGCCACAACCGAGCACAGCCAAAGAAGGCATCCAATGGTAAATTTTCTTCATCTTCTTTGGGAAGTTCCAGACCATAGTGCTTAAAAACCATGCACATCTCTTCAGAAGATATGGTTTCTGAATGCACAGAAGCAACATTAGCATGAGTTTCTGAAGCTGATTTCCCAACTCCTGGAGGGATGTTACCCATAGCCAAGGGTCCATGATGCCGGAAGCTCTCTGTCTGCTTCATCTCTGAAGACAAATTCTCGGCATCTAATGTATCCCTATCTGGCAGTGCTTTGATGAAATTTGTTCCTTTGTCAGACATACCGAAGAGAGTACCATTCTCATTGTTGTCCTCTTGTAAAATTTGGTCCTTTCCCATGTCATCCACAATGATGGTATATAATGCATCACTTCCATTAACAGCAATAGTGTCTTTGGATTTATCTTTCCCCGATTCCAAATTTCTGGCAGTCTGCTGTCCCTGCCCAACCAAATTATCCAAGGATTCAGGAGCAGTAGCATCCAAAGTTGAACCTCTTGAATTCAAATGAATTTTATTTGAAGCTGACGGTAGAGGCTGACCAAGTGATACAGACAGAGATGAGGGGGTGCTTGACCTTCTAGAATTTGGACTTCTACCCCCAGAATAGTGAGATTTTGAAGACCTTAAATTTGGGGAAGAGAAACGAGCACTGGAAGAAGCTGATCTTGATCTAGAACGGGTATGGGACATTGGCAAAGACTTGGAAGATTGAGAAATTGAGTCTAAACGAGATGCAATGTGATCAGAATGCAGAGAGGATGTGATTGACCTTCTTGCTTTCTTCCCTCGAGATCTTTTAGGAGATCCAATTTCCTTCCCACTACGCTTTCTTCCCTCATGTTCATTTCTTTCAGATTGCTCAATTTCCTTCGCTGTCGGGGAGAATTTATTTTCTTGCATCTGGTGATGTCGTGAACCAGACAACCTACTCTCATTCTTCTGGTGCTTTGTTAATGAAGTATTCCCACCTGAGTGCAGCTTCACCCGAGAACCAAATCCAAATTTATTAGGATCATCTTCAGACCTGCGTTTCCAATATATTTCACCATCTTGCCCATCATCCCACCTGTTGTATTTTCTATAGGATGAACCTTTTTTAGGACAATCACGCATTTTATGACCAGAATCACCACATCTATAACAAGTCAGCACATATGCTGGGTCACGAGGATGGTTTGAGGTCTCCTCACCAATCCTTGCTCTGCCAGCATTTTTATGGGAGTTTTCTGCAGGAGAACCACCAGAGTAACCTAAGTTATGATTTTCATTTTCATGTGTCCTGTCATAACCATGATAAGGTTCATATTGATCAAATTCGATAGCATTTTCATTCCCGTTGTCAATTGATGAGTCGTGAATTGACTCACCCCATCTACCATTGTCTTCAAAGTTACGATGGGCTCCAGCTTCATCATCTGGAAAGTCTCGCCTGTAATCTTTTTCTTCCACATCATAATCTTTAAAATCATCGAGATGATATTCCCTCTCTCCACTAGGTATGTCAACAGAGCTATTCCTTACTTCATTACTGACCTTGTAATTCCTCCATCCATTTAAATTCATTTTCTTTCTTGCAATGCCTGCCATGTCAGAAGTCCTTCCTCGTTGCATTTCATAACTTCGACCACTCCTAGCAAACCTCTGAAAAGATTTGGGTTGTTTCTTTGACCATGTCAGAGTTAACTGCTCCCCACATATATTTTTACCTTGCAGTGCTCTCAAAGCTTTGTCTGCATCTGGAGGGAAGTCATATACCACAAAACCATAGCCTTCTCCTTTCAACCTAACATTACAATGTCCAAATCTATAGAAGACACGCTCCAGTTCATCCCTCCGAGTGCGTGCAGATAGATTACCAATGTGAAGAGACATCTACAAAATTACCCACAGAAACATTAATTTATGGCAAAGGGTTATGTTTGATATAAGAAAGGTCCAAGAATAAAAAAAATTAAGGAAATTGCCAACGTTCGGAGCATCTTTATCATGAGAGAAAGGGTTTAAAGCTGCTTAAGGAACAGCACGATTTGCTGCCAGGGCAGGTAAACCCTAAACAAGCCATTTTATATTATCAGAAAGAGCTCGAAAATCCAAGGGAAGCCGCTTGTCAAATCTCATTTAACTAAAATCCGTTTATAATTTTTTGTCTCCCTTCACTTCCTAGCTGCACTACACTTGGACAGAGAAAAAGGCTCTTCAAGTAGTGTGCCAATAACTGAAAACTTTTCAGTTAATCTGCAAAATGGTACTAAATAAATGAAATTGCATGCCTATAATGTGTCAACATTACTCTTAAAGAAAAAACTGTTAGAACATGCAAGTCCATTAAATACACAACTTGCCTTATCTTACCAAAAAAAAAAAAAATAGGAATAGTCTAATTGAACTAAGCGAAGCATGAAACACCCTTTTACATTAACATCTAAGTCATAGCTGCAGGAGGAACTGATGCAGCAAAGGTGTTTCTCCGATCCTCTGCAAATTATAAGCGATGTAATAAATAATAAGTGCAAGACTAACAACAGTGGAAGAACAAAAATACTGAGTTCAATGGAAACGATATCCCGTGGCCCTTTTACATTGAGACAACAAAAGAAAGGACTTATTGGGATAAAATAGAAGTCATTTATTTACTAACATGAGCGACTTTACACTACACATCAAACGAATGACAGGAATGGTGAACACAGTCAGAAACCCTAAATATAAGTCTAGAATGGATGGGAATGCTGCAGTCACTGCAACGATTACCAGGCAATACTTCCCTCGCCCCTCAGCAGTAATTTTCGCCGCCTCTATTTCTCGATAAGATACCGAATCGGATACTAACTTGCCTCAACGTAACCCTGGGTAGTGGATGTAGCAGAAAGGAAGCTCAACACAGGATGATGCAGCCGACCAGCCGTCGCTGCTCCTCGAAAGAACGAGGGATCTCACAAATACCAGCCCCAGGCCCCACGCCAGCTCATTTGCCTCCTCTCTGAGGTGGTCGCGTCGGATTACGAGTCACGTGCCACACTTTGACCCGAACCTTTGTTTTGGGCCGAGGCTCTGCCCCGATCTGGTAACACCAACGGGTATTCTCTGGCCATGCCACGGGTGAGATATGAAAATTATTAATAGTTTGTTTTAGATTAACTTTTAAAAAGTGATTATATACAATTTAAATTAAATGTGTAAAAAAAGTTTTATCTGACTTACATAAAAATGATTCTAAAAGTAATTCACAAATAAGTTATAAATGGTGAATTTTGACTCTAGTTATAAATCTTACGTTTTATGTGAATGTATTGATATTGGTTAGATGGGCATGGTCCAAGCGGTTCAAAAATTGGCTACTTCTTGTTGTTTTGTTAATTACATTGACCTTAGTATTGATTAGAGGGTACTCGTATATTTAATTCAAGTCTGAAAACAGTGTATTGTGCGTGAGTCTTGCATATTGCGTATGTTTTGTACCGAGTATTTTGAGTGACCTATAACTTTATTTTTATACCCGTGTTGATAATGATATTGATATTTTGTGCTAGCAAAAAGAAAAAAAGAGGTATTTTGCCGAATTTAAAGTTAATTATGGGTTTTATTACTGGGTTCGACGCGATTAAAAAAAAAATCATACAAGAGCACAAGGCATGCTACGTATGACTGACTTTTTAGAATAAATTTTAACATCATGCTCTGGCTTGTCAAAAACATTACTTCAGTAAACCGTGAAACATTTCTATCCAACAAAGCCAATCATTGCCATCATCAAACTCTGTAAACATAAAATCAAAGGCAACAATCGTGATGGCGTGACAGGTTGAATTCATGATCTCCCACTTACATGCAAGTTTTTATTTCAACCTGACCACAAAATCATGGATCATCTCTACAACACTTTACTTGCATTCTTTTAAGATTTATAACTTGTTTGTCAAATTACTAAAACCATTTTCACATAAGTTGAGATAAAACTCTCCTTACATCTTTATTTCGGATTGAGTACAATCACTTTTTAAAAGCTATTCTAAATAAAGGGTTAAACCTACTTTTAATCCCTATAGTTCATCCTGATTTGGTTTTTGGTCCATGAAATTTAAAAGTTGTGGTTTTAATCCCTCAAGTTTACTTTGTCTAAAAATGTTAGTCCCTATAGTTTTAAAAGGACCTACACCTAATGTTAATACAGTTAATTTTGCTCATGTATCACTAATTTCGTTAATTATAGTGAAATTTCTTAATAACTGGACAAAGTAACATGAAAAAAATTGTTGTATAATTTATCATTGTAGTTTTAGGGACTTTAATGTTTGACTGTATTAATTAATACAGTTAAATTTAGGGATCAAAATAAAAGTTTGTTCAGAGTATAAGGATTAAAACCAAAATTCATTTAAAATACAGGGATAAAAAACAAAATTAGTTAAAAGTACAGGGACCTTTTAAAATTACAGGGACTAACAGTTTTAAATAAAGTAAACTTAAGGGACCAAAACCATTACTTTTAAACTTCAGAGACCAAAATCAAAATTGAGGTAAACTATAGGGACTAAAAGTATGTTTAACCCCCAAACAAACTATATAAGTATATATGGGGCTACTCTTAAGAAAAAAAAGGTTTTAATTTTCAGTAAATCTGCCAAAGCGTTGATATTTGTTCATCAAGAACATCCTTTGATTCACCCCATTTCCCAACTCGATCAAGAAGTTGGACACCTTCCCGCAAGAGTGGGTTGAGAGACCTCCCTCCCCTTTACTGAAAATCCTAGTTGATGCTATGTGCAAGGCTGGGAAGTGGTCAATGTTGGACTCATTTTGGTTTTTTGTTTTGTTCTGTACTGTTTAGTGCCTGGTTTTGCTGGTTTCAGTTTTATTTTACCGATATAGATAGCCTATTGGTTTCGTTGGATGTTGGTGTGAAGAACTGTTGTTATAGATTTTCTTTGAAGGAATGAAATATACTCTGATTGATGCCAAAAAAAAAAAAAAAGACAAGTTGGACACCTTGCCCTACATAATTGGACCGTTTTCTTTTTTGGTCAGCATACATAATTGGACTGTTTCCCTGTTTTAAAGAGGATTTGATTTTCATATAAACTGTACAAGGTCCTTCATGTCATCCACAATTTCTGTTTTGTTCACAGCACGCTTTGTTATAAAATCCTGCATTTCTCTTATCAAAACGATTTTTCTTTTTTCTAAATATGCTTACTGATATTCGAAAGGCAAAAAAAAATTACCAAAGACAATGGGCCAAAGGCCAATATGGGCCGTTCCGTGAGAATTCCCTTGAAATTCCAATTATTACCCGTTTACTCGTGCAGCCCCCTATGACCCTCATTTTCTTTTATTCCCATAATTGCCGTCGTAGCTTTTCTCCAGCCAGATTCTTCTTCGCCTCAACCTCGACCTCCTCTCGTTTCTCTCTACTCTATCCCATACGGAATTCTGATAGTTTGATCAGATCCGCTACACCCACCACAGCAAAATATCTGCTAGGCACCTATGACGCTTGGCTCGGCAGGATCGAGTGTAGTGGGTGAGTCGAAGACCTAAGATCCTGTTCTTACACGCCTCTTATCCTTATCAGTTTTTCGCCTTTCTTGTTTCCTTTTAAATTATCGACTCGGTATAAGAGTTTGTTCATCTTTTGTTCCCGCTGACCTTAAACACCATCAGTGATCAGTCACTACCGTTTCCATCCTTTCTGAATTTCTCACCGTCCCCCTCCATTTATCCAGGCCATCCCTGTTCAGTTTTTCCCATTTTTCTTTTACCGCGATCATGGAAATAACGTGTAATTTTTATTTGATAACTGCAGTCTTCAGTCTGGGTTATTATGGCTGATGGTTTTTGCAAAATAATTGCGTTTGTATTTTTATGAATACATCAATTTCTAGTTCCTTGCCTTGTTATATGCCATAATAATGCACAGCTATTTCTCAAGACTTTGATGCTGCACTTCTTGGTTCTGGATGTTCCTCTGGTCTGTATATCTCCTCGTTTAAACCACATGCGCCAGCTTGATGTTATGTACCCCTCACTTGCTGAGTTTATGGCGCGGCACGGATGGGTTGAAGTGATGGCCACCGCTTGGCCCTGCCCTTCCCCGCAGCACCATCCGCTGGAACGTAAAATTGAAAAGACAATCGTGTCTGTATTCTCTCGGGGCGTTAAGCCCCTCCCTAACACCGAAAAAAGAAGAAGGCAATCTTGTTCAAAATCTTTGTTAATCTTACTCTAGCCAAACATCTTGCTATCCGTTCTTTTAGAAATGAAGTCTTTTCTATGAAAACATTTAATCAATGAAAAGGCACTGGATCACCTGGAGTATATATTGTATCACCTCTGATGGGATTTGTTAGCAACTAATTCTTTAGTGCTAGATGTGCTGGGCGAGTATGATATTCTATTATGAATATCGGAAAATATATTCTGAAATAAATCAGGCATGCCATTGAACATTATTGGTTGTTTGTTCTGTAAATCACTTGGAGGGGCCTTTTTTGTGTTAAAATTTGTAGAAAGGGTTGTATACTCCAATTTTCTTGTCATCATTATTGAGCATGGTATCATGCATCCAATCTTAACGTTGGCAGTGTGTGTATTTGTGAAACGAAGATGTGATTTATGGCAAAATGTTTGTGTTGTTGAATGCATGCCACCTCTATGTAGTGCCAAGAAATTTCAGATTGCTGGAGGAACTGGAACGAGGAGAAAAGGGTATTGGAGATGGCACAGTGAGCTATGGAATGGATGACAGTGATGACATTTACATGCGCTCTTGGACTGGCACCATTATTGGTCCCCATAATGTAAATATTTATGCCACACCCTTATATTTGTATGTATGAGTTTGTAAAGTCTGATTTTATTTTTTAATCTAAGCAATTAACATTCATGTGGCGACTGATTTATTTATCACCATGAGCTCATGCAGAAAATTCTGCATTCTGCACCTCAGGTCCTAATTTCATGGACGTATGTTGTGTGCTTCCTTACACATTCTGTTAACTCTATAGTTACTTTGTCAGTTTCAAGAGTCGGGTTAGATGGACGTGTGCATAAACTTGTACATATATGTGCACCCAGCACATATAGTTTACAGTTGGTAAGTTTACGCACACAAGAGTCTAGGCCAATATAGCTTGTGGCTACAAAATTTCACCTCTAGCATCCATAATATTGACTGCAAGTAAATTGCGGTTGGTGAGTCTTTGCGCTTGTATAATTATATTCCGCTTTCAGTATAAGCGCTTTTGGCTTCATAGCATGAAGCCAAAGCTTTCTTTTATAGATAGCTATTGTATAGCCTGCTGAATGCTTGGCAATGCAGCTTCTCCTCACGAGCTATGAACAAGTCTGGAGTTTGAATAGTTGATCTGCCCCTGTATGAACATGGACTTGCTATATATTTTCTGGACTTTGTGCATGTCTTTTGTTGAATTTGTAATTAAGATGCTGCTTAATGGTTCGATAATTGTTTTTTCCTCTCTCTGTCAGACCGTACATGAAGGAAGAATTTATCAATTGAAGCTCTTCTGTGATAAAGATTACCCAGAGAAGCCCCCGAGTGTTCGATTTCATTCACGCGTCAATATGACTTGTGTTAATCACGAAACTGGAGTGGTATCAGTTTTATTTGTTTTTATATGCTTCCCGATCTTATATTTTATGCAGTGCATGCTTTTTGGTGAAACTATTCATATCTCAAACTTGATAACACATTACCTGTGCACCAAGATTTTAAAACCTGCCATTGAATCAGGTTGAACCAAAGAAATTCGGTCTTCTGGCAAATTGGCAACGAGAGTACACCATGGAGGATATACTGACCCAGCTGAAGAAGGAGATGGCGGCTCCACATAACCGGAAGCTGGTCCAACCTCCAGAAGGCACCTACTTTTAATCGTACAGATCAAATCGTATTGCATTTGCAATATGCAAGGTATAGTGTGTAATGCTTTTGTTCAGAAACATATAGGGGAACCCCTAAAGGTCCTCTTGCCATGGCTCCAGAGTTGTTCCCCCCCCCCCCTTAATTTATCAACCACGTTGAAGGATGCTGTTTGATTTATCGGGTATTATCTGTGTCAAATGTTTAAAGTGGCCTGCTTATTATCACTTAACATTGTATAAGCACTTTTAGTCTGTCTCTTCCTTTCATGTTTGCTCGCACTCTACATTCAAAGTGAGGTGGAGCTGAATGGATAATGACCCTAGCCGTTTGGACGTGTACATTGGGTTCTTTGTTTCCCCTGATAGTTTTAGGAGATGAATATGAATTGAATTTCGTAAGTAAATGATATGACATGACGTGCTGGTTCCTTTTACACACATTCTCGGTTTATCAGCTCCCCGAGCTTCCTGCTCAATTTCTTAGATTGACATTTGAGCGTGCCTGGTGGACCTATTATAATGATAAATTGAAAAAAGTTTATCCTTATTGTCAAAAGTTAGACATCGGTTATCTTTTTAGAGATTAAAATGCCTGTAAATAATGTCCATGTAGGTGCCTCAAATGATTTTTAAAGACTAATATTTATGATTAAAGATTAATTTGCCTATAGAATGATGTAATTTATGTATGCAGGTTTGTTAGATGCAAGTATTATCGTGATTTATGCATTTACTATCGATGTTCCTGTGTCAGTGGAAGTGGGAACTTTTCCTTATTTTTAATGACAGTGGGGTTATTTAATTAAGAAAGAAATGAGATTATCTTTTTAAATCTAAAAGGGGTGAACGCACACAAACAATAAGGAGTTTGATTGAATTTGCAATAAAAACTATTTATCTAACGCAATTTACAATCTATGAAATAATTATATGAAAGAGTTTTATTTTTGTTTGCAGTTGGCCAATCAGGCCATAGGTAAACGATACTCTTTTTTCTTTTATCAAAAGGCAAAAATTACTTTTGCACTTTAATTACACGATTTTTCTATCTATAAATCCAAATTATGTAATAAATACATAGGTTTGATTTTAAAATATACTATAAATTTAGACATTTTCATGAAAAAATTTACATTTCACATGTATACAAGATTAATGATATATGTAACATTCACGATTAATAAATTGTATATGTCTTTTGATATATTTTAAAATTACAAATAACTAATAGTTTAAATCATATTATTAAATTTGACTTCAACTTGTCATATGTAAATTAAATATTATAGATACAAGAAATTACTTAGTTGAAAACCATTTAAAAATTTAAGAGAGAATTATAAATAAGTTCAGTCTAAATACACAAATTATAATTTAGACCTATACTATTATCAAATTTTAGATAAGGCCTATAGACCTTATTTAGTATTTTTTATTTTTATGATTTTATTTATATACCCTTTTCTTTCTTCTCTTTTTTGACCAAACTCTTTTTCTTCTTAATATTTTTTTGACAATACATTTTCTTTTTGCTCCATGTGTACCCTTTATTTTCTTGGGAATCTTGAACTCAAGATAATTCTTTTTTACCATAAAAATTATTAAGATGTTCATATGCTTTGTTGCTCTTGTATATTAAAAAAATAATAAAATAAATAAAAATTGAACAAAATAGAAAAATTCATAACAAAATAGCAACCAATTTAAAAAAAAATAGTAATATACAAATTATTATTTAAAACTTGTACAAACCTTTCGTGGCAATTTTTTTCCAAAAATTTAAAACAAAATAATGATTCAAAAGTTATGGTGAAAAGAGAAATATCTAAATATATTTTCAATATTATTGAAAGTCAACTCAAAATTCCAATAATTTAAGGAGATGTGAATTTTGGTATTAGGGTGAAGAGTCTTTAAAAATCTGTAATTTAAAAACTTGTCACACACATTCAATTTTTGTGTTTAATAACAAAGGGGCATTGTGTTATTTTTAACAACATTCAGAAATTCTAAGTAAGGTCCATAAACCTTATTAAATATTTGATGAAAGTATATGTATGAATTAGGATTTATCAATTTCAGCTGGATTTAATAAGAATTTTTTCAAAATTTAATATATTATAAAAACACCACAAGACACAAGTCAGTCTTATACATTTTGTTTTAGATTAATGAGTTTCGGCTGCAATGATTACTTTGAAGAGTAAAATAGAAAGAGAGGAAGAATAAGGTTGTGGGTAATGTCTTCAACCACGGAAGTGGGGTCATAATAAATAATTCAAATGTAAAAATTCTCAATGATCGGTAAGATGCAGAGATAAAAAATAAATAAAGAATTTCATCAAATTATAGTAATAAAGAAATATGGGAAAATAACATCAAATCCTATGAAAAAATGAAAATATAAAAAAAAATCTCATTGACAAGTTCCAAATCACAATTAACAAATTCGCAAGTCACTATTGATAAGTCCTCAAATCACCATTAATTAGTTCTTATGATTTTTCTAATATCTTCATTCTTCCATGGGATCTTGATGCTATTTTCTCAAGAAATATCTGCAGTGAAATGTGGGTTAAAAAGAGCCCAATTTTCAGAAGGAGGAAGGATATGGATTTGAGGACAGTTTTACAGAAAACAACCAGTATTAATAAAACCAATGGTAGGAGTTGGCTTTTCATACAAAATTAAAGACACTATAATGTAAGGTTAAAATTCACCCAACGTTTTGAAATATTATTCAATAACACTAAATATTATAAATTAACTGTGATTCATCCATCATTTTAGAATATCTTTTCAGTGACACTCAATATTATAAAGCATTTTTTGGTAAAATTTTACTTTTGAAATCTTTTTCGAGCATACAGAAGTGTTACTATTTTAGAAAAATTTGGATTACTTTTAAAATTTGTTTGATAATGGATTTTCTCACTTTCAATGAAGTGCTGTCTATTTATATGGTTACTTCTCGTGATCAAAACCTATACATATTTATCGGATCCATCTTGTTTGCATGACTTAGGTATATATATTACGGGTTATATCATTTTTTTATTTTGATTTTAATCCTTTAAATTTTATATCTATATTTTTTGTCCTTATAATTTGATAAGTGCTTAAATGTTGAAAGATGTTAATTGAGAATGTTAAATATAAGAATCAAAACTAAAATCTATTAAAAGTTTATGGAATAAAATTTAGATTGATTAAAAATATATGCATAAAAAGTTTTTGGTTTTAATACCTATATTTTTAAAAATTTGTAGTCTTTGATATCTACATTTAGAGCATGTTTAGATTTAGATTTTAAAACTAGATTATGTTTTGGTTTACGTAAAAGTTATTTTAAAGAATAGATTTTGAAGGAATAACTTCTGAAAAAGCTGGAAAGAATAGTTTTTTAGAAAACGATGGTTTTCACCTCCAAACCATAATTTTGAGAGTTAAAAGAAAGATGTTTGTTTACCACTTCTACAACCATAATTTTAAATACTATTCTACATTTTTGAAATATGTTTATCAATAACTTTTTTAAAATCTTAATTTTCCTTCAAAATCAAAAGTTTTGTTACCAAACAAACATGCTGTGAATACCGAAAACTAAAGGATGAGAATCATATGTTTAAAACCTAAGCAACAAAAACTAAAATTCATATTAACCTGTATTACGCTAGGTAATTCTTCTGCCAGGGCATTATAGCCCTGTTTCAGGTTTACTTTGTTCTGGAAAGCTCCAAAGGCCAAAGCCATGCCCATCTCCGACTCGCCCCCGCCGCCTCAAAGATCCGTCGTCGTGCGATCAGTATGGTCTGCCAATCTAGAATCCGAGTTTCAATTGATTCGATCAATAATCGATTCCTACCCTTTGATTTCCATGGATACCGAGTTTCCAGGCGTTGTCGTCCGTCCCGACGCCGGTGATCCCAATTTCAGACATCGGAACCCCACCACTCACTATGCTGTCCTCAAAGCTAACGTTGATCGTTTACACTTGATCCAGGTCGGTCTCACTCTTTCGGACGACAATGGGAACCTTCCCACTCTAGGTACCGGTGAATTGTACATCTGGGAATTTAATTTTAGAGACTTTGATGTGGCTCGCGATGCCCACGCTCATGATTCCATTGAGTTGTTGAGGCGCCAGGGAATAGATTTCGAGAAGAACAGAGAGTTGGGGATCGACTCGGTACAATTCGCTGAGTTAATGGTGTCCTCAGGACTTGTGTGCAATGATGACGCGAGCTGGGTGACATTTCACAGTGCGTATGACTTCGGTTACTTAGTCAAGGTGCTGACTCAACGGGCTTTGCCGAATCAGCTGGACGACTTCCTTCGTCTTGTGAGGGTGTTTTTCGGGGACAGGGTTTTTGATGTGAAGCATTTGATGAAGTTCTTTTCCGATCTCCACGGTGGATTGGACCGAATTTGCAAGTCCCTGAACGTGGAAAGAATTACAGGAAAAAGTCATCAGGCTGGTTCAGACAGCTTGATGACTTTGCATGCTTTTCAGAAGATCAGGGAGGTTCATTTTGGCAAGGATGATGAGCTAATCAAATATGCCGGCGTCTTATATGGTTTAGAGGTTTTTTGATATGCCATGAAATCTTTTGCTTGTAGATTTCTTTTTCTCCCCTTTTTCCTTTATATCAAGTAAAATTTGTACACATTTGGTTTATCAATGTGATTCAAAAATACCAATTCTTTTGAATCTATGCGCGTGCATGTGATCTTTTTACTTCATATGTCTTGATTACTTGTGATTTATCATTCTCTAAGTTAGATTAGATATAATTCTGGATTATGTGAATGGGCATGTAAAATGAATTAATGACAAGCAATGAATTCACTGATGGTGACTTGATCCATGTGTTTGAGTTGTATTTGATAAGGTAAACTTCTGATGCTGATCTTCTGGAATATCTTGGTGATCTTAGAGCGAAGTATGTCAACATAGTGCTTCCAGTTCATGCTCATTGCTTCAGTATTAAAATGCTAATCATTTAAGTAGTATAGCATTTGGCCAAATTTTCCAATAAGGAATCTTTGTAGTGTTATTGATTTTTAGGGTCGCTAAACTTTTATTACAGATTTACAGTCGTCTGACAGAGATCAGAAAGTTGTAATCTAACAATGATTGTGTCTGGTTATGCTCAGGTTTTTCTGACAGATTATTTATATTCTATGTTAAAAAAAAGTGTTCAGAAGAGTATGGGTTTTCATGAATTCATACTATGGTCGTTCGTTGCTTTGTTTTGAGGACGAGCTAACAAGGTCTTTGCTTGCCTTTTGTCTTATAATTTGTAGTCCTTCATATACTAGCCTAATCTTGTTGTTGAGAGTTTTTCCTTGGATTGCTTGTGATCTTCATTGATCTGAAATCTGAATAACTTAAATCCTCAATCAAACATTCTTTCATTGACGTGCATCAAATATTCTGAATCAGATTTGCCCTTATCCTAAGCTCGTTGGTGGTATAAAGCCTGAGCTTAAGTTTCCATCCTGGGTTTGAGAATGACCGTGGATAGCAAACCGATGCCTGTATAATGAAGTTCCAGATGAGAAAGTAACCCGAACAGATTTAAAAGCTTGAAGTTGGTGCTTGACATTCGTTTAAAACAAATCACCTAGTTTGATGTCCAATTCCCACGTCTGCAGTATTCTAGCGATGCCAAAAGCCTGAATTATTTATTCTTGGTTTTAATATATAGATAATTATATCCAATCCAATAGCGTGAAGAGGATCATAGTCTGGTTAAGAGGATATATTTCACATTGGTTTGCAAACTTGGAAGCACGTACATGTTCCATAAGCCCATGCGTGACAGATGATTTGTGAAGAGGATGGTAGGATATCTTATTTCAGTGTGAGGCAAAGTGTGAAGTGGCAATGGGGTGATAACGTAGCAGCTTCCAAGGACGTGATGATCCATGCAGTTGTACGTGGTCCACATATATATTCCCTCTTGTTGCATTTATTTTGGCGTACTCGGAGGAGCAGCTTGGGAGTATCATGTGATTGGCTTCATCCTGAAATAGTTTAGACTTTATAGAAGTGGATAATGGAAAGTCTGAATGCTGCAGGCTTCGGGACTAATGGGTCCTCTCCTCTGAGGTGACCTTTTAAGGATCCACATGCAGTATCAGGCATTCTGCTGGCAGAGCTATGGCTTTCATCAGGCTGCAGTTCATATTGTAAGTTTTCTTTTTGGCACGAGTGATCTTATTCGTGTCACTGGAATTTTTACTTTAAGCCTTTCCTGCTTCAGGTATACTTGCTCTTGCTACGACAGGCTTTGATTTATGGCATACTCTGCTGGATCCTTTTTCTGACGATTCCTATTTTTTGCAAGCTACCTCTCAGCACTACAAGCTTTTCGCGGTTGGTGGGGGGAATTCATCCCTCTGTAAATTTGATTTTATTGTAAGGTGGGTGGGAGCTAGCAGTGACGAGATTTATTTCCTGTCCTGTCAAGGTTGGGTTAAGTCTGTTTGGGCCATAATCTCTGGCTCTCAGCAATGGACCACATCTGCTTCAAGCATCTACGTCTTCTTCCCTACTTGTCCTGCTCAAACCTTCTTCCTCGTGTTTGAACCCAGAAGATCTTTAATACTAGCGTTTTATTAGAAACGCTAATTAGTCAACAAAATTAATGTTTGTGCTGATTTGTTAGCTAGTCAAGCTAGATATATATAGTCATGTGATTACTAATGATTTTATCCTTTCATCTTTCAGAGGTGGAGACTGATCGGATTACAGAATAATATGAAATCCTATTGTTGTTAGCCTTGTTTCCCCCAATGTTTGTATAAATAAGGCTTTGTTTGTTTGTCATTAAATCTGCTTTTTGAAATAAAATTATCTGCCCAATGCGAGTCACGCATCGTCAGATGTTTGATCCTGTCATTGATGTTAGCCTGAAATTGGCGGAGGATAACTTGTACTCTTGGACTATTATGAATCCGGTTGTTTTTTTTTTTAGTGGCAAAAAAACGTGATGGAGTGGCGACTGGCGAATCTTTGTATCTGCGGTTAGAGTTGAAAATGAAAATACATTATAATGGAGGCAGGGTTCTATTCTTTTATTTTCTGTTGGGAAACAAAGCGTGGTGTGAGAATCAGAGACAGTCAATTTTGATGTCAGCGTCG
>QFDD01000869.1:0-30932 GCA_006871305.1 Vachellia collinsii
ATTGAACCAGTATAAATTACTATGTGTTCATCTTTCTCTCCTCATCAATAATGTCTGGTATTATCTTACTTTATCTATGTTTACATTATTTTTTATTGACTGATAATTTGGTTGATTAGACAAATTCACCCCCCTCTTGATCAAATCCTATCCTAACATCAAGTACTTGACTAAATTTGAGAGGTTGTAAGTGGCATCATAAGTGCATGATTCAAACTTGTGGGATTGTAGTGGTTCTCAAATACACAAGATTAAACTTGAGAAATATAGTGGAATGTACATCTCAGAGGTGCTCTAAGGACCGGACATAGGTTAGGAAGATTGAACCAGTATAAATTACTATGTGTTCATCTTTCTCTCCTCATCAATAATGTCTGGTATTATCTTACTTTATCTATGTTTACATTATTTTTTATTGACTGATAATTTGGTTAAAAATTTTATAAATATCCAACTCACCCCCTGTGTCAGCCATTCTAAAATGATTAATTTTTTATATAACCTGTTTTAAATATTGTAACTCTGTACAATTCTCTATAGGGCAAAAATACTCATTTGTCCAATACAAAAAAAAAAATCCGTGAAGAGGTAATGTTCATATGGTAATCCTTCATTTTTCCAGATTTTTCTCTTAATTTTGGAGAACCATAACTTTATGTGTGTGTGTGTGTATATATCCAATTCTAGCAAACTTTGGCTTATTTTTAAAGCTTGGAATATAAATTATTTTCTGAAAAATTTCATGTCAATTGAAGTCCTTTCACCATATTTTATCGTTACCCCAATTTAGGTAATTAATAAAAGTGTTGAACCTTTTTTTACCACTTTTTACATGCTTAGATTCCACAATTTCATGCATACATCTCATTATACAACTACTTAGCATACTTTACATCCATATACTTTGAGTTGTAGAGGTTTAACACACAATCTCCAAAGTTCCACATATAGCTAAAAAATATATACTATACCAGCTTTCCATTATAACTTGAAGTCACATAGCCAATCTTAAACATCCATCATCTTGCCCTTATCTTTGTTGGAACTTTGGCCTAAGGAGGTTATTATTGGAAGAATGAGATTTCATGGAAATCTTAATAGCAAATATTACTAACACATACATGATTATTATAAACACTACTAACTAGCCATGAAATACACATGCCTTATTGATATTTTCTAAAACAAGTTGCAGATGGCCATACACATCAACACATATGGCATCACATATTCACATGTCATATAGCATAACTAAACAAGCATCATGACAAGTAAAACATAAATAATAATTAATGACAATATCAATACAATAATTAGTAATTTTACTACCTTGTAAGCTTAGCCTTACTTGAACTTTGTTGACTTGCTTTTATACCTTACAAATTCCTCTTGTAACTCACAACCCATACACTTTATCATAATGCATTTGGCATCAATGAACAACCATTATTAATGCATTGTATCATTATACAATCCATAAAATATCTCTTGAACAATAAGGTCCATAAACCCTTAACTATACTAATTTTAATCTTATTGTTTCTGAACTTGTTTTCTTTACTTCTACTATACATAATTTTTCATTATACATCAATGAGAAGCATCAAAAACACCAAAATCACATTCCTTCACAATGAATCTGGTCTAGCCAAAACACATGGAAAATAAGGGCAACTTGATTTTTCAATTTCTTTTTCCATATAAATGCATAATCTTACTTTTAATCCATTTTCTAACCATTATTCAACACAAAAACATTGACCCTCATGCATATGGAATTTTGGCTAGCACCTCTCCTCTAAGGTTCCATATCCAAAAATTCATACAACCAATAAACCAACATAAATTAACCATCAATAAGTTCCATATCATGTATAGCATAAAATTTCATCAATTGTTTCAACTAAATCCCACTCTTTCTCACTTTTTCTCTCTAAAACCTTGTATGGCCTCATCTTCCTAATAGCAAATCCACCATTTTCAGCAAAACTAAATTAATAGAATGGAAGAAGAGTGCTAGAAATTAGGAGATATGGAAGATTACATGTTAAAATCAAATCTTACCTTGACTTTTTGGCGGAATTTGCTCTCTTCTCTTCTCCTATTCTTGTTTGTCTTCTCCGTCTTCTTTTCCCTTGGTTGGTTGACTTATGGCCTCTTCATGGTGGTCTTGAAAGGTTTATAAAAGATGACCATGCATTAGGTTAAGCAATGGGACCCACTTGGACTGATAAAGTAATTCTATACTGATATATTCTACCATAAGATTATAATATCTTCTTTTACTTTTCCCCTTTAAATATGAAGACACCAAGTGGCATAATATAAATCCCCACCTTTCACTTTACTAAAACTTTAGTGTTCCTTAAAACTACTTTATTCTACCCAAAATACCTTTCTGGAATTCCTTGATTACTTGACCAGTGCAGAGTCATTAAAAATTCCCAAAATTCATCTGATCATTCCATGATTTTTCTTATCTCATTTTGCTTTTCAAAAATGCTCTTAATAAATTTTATTTCAAAAACCCTAATTCAAGGAATTTCTGACCTTTTCTTTCCGTTACAATAAACTATTTTTAACTTTATCCTCAAAATAATTTTATAAATTTCTATAATACTTGAGCTTTTTTTTTCTTACTTCAAAACTGAATATTTGAGGCCTTTAAATAATTTAAATAATTATATTTAGCTGAAAATTAATTAATTATCCAAATATCAATTACTTATTAGAAATTCATTTTGAGGTCATTTCAGCCTTTTTGACCTCCATTTTACCTCAAATGTTGCTCAGAGAATTATTTTTTTCACTTTCATGTCTTTAGGGTTATTTCTGATATCAGAGTTAAAATTACCAACATGCTCCTAGAACTTTTTCAAAATTACCAAAAACGCTCTTACTTTTTTAAAATAACCATTTTTCCCTTACTTTTTCTACATTTTACAAAATAACTATGTTGCCCTTCCTTTTACTTTATTCTTCAATGGAGTGCAACAATTAGAAATTTTGAGCAAAGGAGGAAAATGACGGCGATGATCATTGACACACACCCATTGAAGATGGCAGAGGAGGACGAAGATCTTGGGTTTCTCAAGCACTGCAGCGGCAACGAAGAACTTGGGGTTTTGCCTCCTCGCTTCTTTGGCTAGTAAGCATGGCACTGCCTGAGCCGCATGATGGAGGAGTAAAGCAAGAAGATAGAGGAATTGGTGAAATTGTTGAGGTTGTGCGCGAGAGAGAGGACGGGGTCACTTTTTTAGGGGAATAAAGGAGAATACACATTATGTGTGAATTATGAGAGCTTTTAAACCTCATCCACAAAGGTGGGTCTAAAAGAATTAAAATTTTAAACTTTTAGACCGCATTCACAAAGGTGCGGTCTAAAAGTTTTAAAATTTTTTAAATTCAGTGATATTTTTAGATCGCATGTAAGATGTGTGGTCTAAAATATTTTAAACCCCTAAAAACACTTTCTTTTAGACTCTATCCATTTATATGTGGTCTAAAAGATTTTTTTTAGACCGCGCTTCTAACATGAGGCCTAAAATATCTATTTATATTTAGAAAAATACTATCGGTCATCCTTTTTAGACCTTATTCTCTAAAAATATCTAAAAAGGACGGTCTAAATGATCAATTTTCTACTAGTGAATGGAAATATCAAATCTAATAGCTAGTATCCTACAAGCAAAATACCTAATATTATCGTTAAAAATATTTTATGCCATCAAATGTGATGAAATAAATATTTGATTTTTAATAAATCATTACATAATAATTTTAGTTTTGTAATAATTACAAAGCCATCCATTCATTCTCATGCATTCGACTGGTGCTATATTAGTTATCGCTAGTAAAATGAGTTGATTGTTATTATAGGATATAAATATCATTTCTGATCTGCAATATAAAATCAATTTAATTAATTTGGAGAGATTAAGGGAATTGAGTAAATTACTTTAAATTAGTTATATTTATCATTTTTTCTAAATAATTAGCCTAATTTATATATTGATATATAATCTAATTATATGCGTAAGTAATTTATTTAGTTTCTCAGTTTATCTAAATTAGTCAACTTTATCTTATATTAATGACTGAAAGTAGTAATTAGTAAAATGAATTTTTTTACCCAGTTAATTTGTGTGTTTTTTTTCTCAATTTTTGTGATTTGACAAAAATGGGTTTACTGTTATTAATTTATTAATAAATTATTATTTATATTATAACCAGGACATCCTCCTCTGCTCGTTGCCCCTTTTTCTCTTGCGTGACGTCTCATTTCTACCCTCGTCCTCCTAAAAACGCCGTCGTTCTTGCGCAGCAATGAGGCAATGGACCAAAAGGGAAGACGAGAGAAGCTGAGCCTGGCTGACACTCATTCGGACGCAATCCCATTCCGTCTCTTCCAGACTCAGATCAAACATCACAAGTTATCCTGTGCTTTCTTCCCCCTCCAAATTCCAAATTTGGGGTAATTATGGTTCCTGCTGTTCTGTTTCATATCTGATTTCTGATCGTATTGTTTCTCCATAGTTTCGTAGTCGTGCGCCATTTTGTTACTGGTTTTCTTGTCTAGATAGTAGAGGACCCCCAATATAATTTCAAAATGTAATTTTATTAATGTCTGGTCTATTCTTTTGTGGATATTGCCTCTCTTTGATTTTAGAACCGGAAATAACTCTTTTGGTGGACTTTCAAAGTGCGTGTATTTGATTCCTATCTCCTTCAAAATAACAGAATGAGTAGTGTTATTATCACAGGATTTATCTTCAACTTTGTCATGTTCTTGTAATAATTACGCGCATTAGGTTCGCTATTTCAGTTTTGATTTCATTGGATCGGGTTCAGAAGTTTCGTGAAGATTACTTTTCAAGTATAATTATATTCATGTTAACTGTGTTCCTTTCTGTATAATTTGAAGACCTTTTTGTTGTCCTTTGGTACTGTTTTTTGTTAACTTACCTTCTGCTAAGTCACATGCATACAACTGGCTTGTCAATTTTTGTGAGCTATTCTTGTTACTTGAGCTACGTGGTTATTTCTTCTTTCAGGGAGCTTGGACACTCGATCAATTGCTGTGAAAGTAGCTCTATATAATTAAAGATGGTATGGTGGTTGATATTTGTTTCAGAGAAGTCATTTATCTTTTTCTTTTTTGAATAAAAGGGCAAGCAAAGTTGATATAAGTCAAAAATCAGAGGACAATAGGGTACTTCCATATTGGTTTCCCTACCAAAACAGACAGATTTATCACTAGCAGAAGTTATTTATCTTATTGCATATTCTGGACCAATTTATTCCGTAACTTTTTATATCAATTACTTCCATATTACCGAGGAGGCATTCTTTCCTTGTAAAATCTTACCTAACAAGTACTATTATCTGTTTAACATTTCTAGTTAGTCTTTTTCATTGCTTGTAACTTGTATTTATAGTTTTTTGAAGGATATGGTTATCATGGGACATCTTTTGAACAGACATATCGATGTTACCCTGCATCTTTCATTGAAAAGGTTAGCGTTACTCCATTTGTAATCTTGGTATTTAATCAGTTGTTATTCTTGAGTTCTTCACTTCAATTTTGGCAGGATCTCTGACGAACTTAAATCAAACTTCACTTTGAACTGTGGTGGACATAAATAAAATATACTACACAAATTGAAGCATTTACCTTTTGGGCAGATGTCAAAGATTTAGTGTTTTTGGTAACATAAGTTTAGATTTAATACAGAGAAATGAAGTGGTTAGCACAATCATCAAGCAGGCCCATAGATATCTCGATATAAAACTCAAAAGTATCCCCTCTCATTTGTGCATGCTCATGCTAATCATCATGGTTGGAAGCAAAGACTTGGACGTGAATTGGAAAAGTGGAAGGGTTGAAAACAATAGAACAAATTTGAAACAAAGAAAAGAAAAGACTGATGATATTAATCTAAAATGTCATTATTAATTTATAATAGCTAATAGGTGAAAGTTACAGTTTTCTTAAAACCTATTAGTTGAATAAAGTAGAGGCTAATTACTTTCATTATGTCTTCATTAATCCTGCAGCCCCAAATTGAGAGTGGTGATAAAAGTAAGTTTTTATGTTCATGGAAGTTCTAGTTTTTGGATTATCTCATTGATTTTCTTCATGCTAAAGTCAATTTATTTCTTTTTGTGCTTCAGTTATAATGCCTCCTTCAGCCCTTGACCGTCTAGGTTTGTTGTTTCAATTTGATCTTTTCAATTTTGTTATATGTTGTCTGCTCATCCTATTCTTTCGTTTTTGGCCATCCAATTGGAATGGAAAGGGGGCTAATTTTGTTATTTATCTTGCAGCATCTTTGCATATTGATTATCCAATGTTGTTTGAACTTCGGAATGATGCTGCTGAAAGAGTTTCTCATTGTGGGGTTTTGGAGTTCATTGCAGAGGAAGGCATGATTTATATGCCATACTGGGTAGGCTTTTAAAATAATTGTTTGAGAATATGCTTGTTATAGCTAGTATGGTTCTCTGAGGTTCTATTATATTGGACACTCTATTTGACTCTTTGATACAGATGATGGAGAACATGCTTTTACAAGAGGGAGACATTGTTAGAGTGAAGAATGTAACACTTCCAAAGGGGACATATGTTAAGTTACAACCACACACAAAGGATTTCTTGGATATTTCCAATCCAAAAGCTATGTATGTTGATATATATATATATATATATATTAAGTTATTAGATTAATCATCTGTGTCCATTCATATATTTTTTTTGAAAGGACGTATCCATGGTGTTTGAAGTAAGTTCAACACATACATTCCATACCTTGGTTCATTTTTGAAGTCATTATTTATCACATACCTTTGGTTTTCATTTTAGTTAAATTGCATTAATTGGTGGATTTTGGGATTTGAAAAGCGAATTGTACCTGAAACTAACCAGAAGTCGGTATACCAGTAGTTTTGATGATAGTTTGCTGAGAGATGAAGCAGCTTTTATTTGACAATACGTACCTCAGGCTTCCTGCACTCCCACCTGCTAGACTACTGACACGTCTTTCCCATTTCTCTAACTGTTTGGAATGAGGGATTTGGAGGCGAGGGCAAATTTCTAGGTGTTGAATTTAAAAAAATTTATAAAATTTTAATAAAGAGAAGGTGTAAGATAAAAGAGTAGGAAAAATTAATTAAAAAGTTTTAACACCACTTCTCTAATTTTTTTAAATACAACTCAAAATATTTTTTCCCTCCCCTCTCCTTACTCTAAAATCCTCACACCAAGCAACCCCTAAGAAAGCTTATCAGGTTGCTGATTTCTTCTTTCCACAATCCATATTTCATACTATTTATCTCATTTTTCTGTGGTTAAGAATGACCATGAGATAAATAATCTATTTAGGGAACTGGTCTACAATAAAGCACAATGTTATCGTGTGATACATGTAGCTGGCCTCACCTAGTGGGATAATGCTTTGTTGCTGCTGCTGCTGTTGTATTTCATGGTCTTTCGCTTCTTCCTGCTGCTGGTTTTGACAGTCCTTTTTTTGATGAAATAACAATGGGCTTTCAAGCTTTCAGCCTAGGCATTGTTCTGTGTTGTCCTTTTGGAAGTTAATGATGTTATTCTGTTTCTGTAATATTGACAGTTCTTGCAATTGAAATGGACTCAAGTTTATAATATTATTCGGTACACATGCTTTTTGTTTACTTTGTTTTTGATCCGACTGTATTTTGCCATGCAGCCTGGAGACAACGTTGAGAAATTTTTCCTGCTTGACAGCTGGAGATAGCATCATGGTGGCATACAACAACAAAAAATATTACATAGATATTATAGAAACCAAACCTGCTAATGCAATAAGCATCATTGAGACAGATTGTGAGGTTGATTTTGCTCCTCCCTTGGATTACAAGGAACCTGAGAAGCCCACCGTGCCACTTTCTGCAACCAAAGCATCAGACAAAGGTATCTAATTGTTTTGTTCAATGCTTGTTTCTGCCCCTCCCCCTTTTTTGGGGATGGATTTCTCCTCGTTATCTTTATTTGTTTTCTCTTGGCTGTCTCATTTCTGAACTGTTATTTTCAGAGTTGAAGGTAAAAAAATTATTTTTGTTCGTTAATTGCAAATAATGTACACGGTTTTTTTAATAAGCAATCTCTTCTCTATGGTATATTGTGGTTGTAGGCTGGAGTTACATTGTGAGAAGAGCATTGGAAAACTATTTACTTTTATGTATGGGACTGCTGACCATCTGTTTGCAATATGTTCGTGAATAATTTTATTGTTGAAGTGAAAGTTGATTTTTCCTGTTTTAGCCTGAGACGAATTGAATAATCTATTGAATCACCCATGTGTAGTAATACCCCATGGGGCCATGCAATTTTTTTCTCCTTGTTAAAGATTTGACAACCGTTTATTTCTCCTTACAGTTGAGGATGCCCCGGCTGAAACTGAGCCTAAATTCAACCCATTTACTGGAACCGGTAGACGCTTGGATGGAAAACCTTTGAAGAATCCACCTCTTTCAGATTCTTCTTCAGGGTCTAAGGATAAGAAACCTGAGGTCCGAACTGGAAGTCCTCGAGCTTCTGCTGCATCTAGTTCCCAAACCAATGCTAGTCAATCTCAGAAGAAGCTTGTGTTTGGGTCAAACGCCAACCGAGCTAAGGACACTGGAAAGGTAATTCTAAGCTTCTTCCTATTATTGCAAAGAAGGACTATACTTAGGTTAAGTTTTTTATATTCATTATATCAAGTTTTTCAATCATCTATAGTTATGTGTCCTATTTTTGAAATATTATCATTTAACTATAAATTCACATAAAAAAAAAAAAAGAACTTGTGTCTATGTAGGATTGGAGAAGTTGAAATAATGAATATAATGAACTTAACATATGTTTTGTCCTGTTGCAAATCATTTGCTGATTATAGTCATCTTTTGGTAATCAACAAGAAATATTGTTAGATAGGCCTTGTCTTATAAACAGGTCTAAACAATCATGAAGAGACACGTTAGTGTATGAGGCATATTTCAATAGGACATTTCTTAGCTCTCTTGATAATATTTGGCTTGGTCTCGTAATTCAGTTACACCCAAGTTTCTCTTGATGAACAGACTGCTAAATTCTTCATCTTCTGTACCAAGCAGGAAAAAGAGGTGAAACAGGAGGAATCTCCACAGAAAGAAGAACCAAAATTCCAGCCTTTTACGGGGAAGAAGTATTCTCTCCGAGGTTGATGAATATATATTTGATATGAATTTAACATTTCACAGTCATTTTATTCATTGGCTTCTGTGGGAATCAAAGGGTGTAGCACAACTTTTTATTGATAGGACCTTAGGGTTGCCACCAGAGACGAAGAAGCTGGCCTACTTGTGAAACTATTGACAAGTCTTTTTAAGCTTTAAAGAATGGTTCTTGTTGTGTTGGATCGCACTAAGTTGACCACTGGTGCTTTTCTCATGTTGATTGTTAAAGAGATGAAAGTTGCGTTTCTGCTCTCAAATGTCACAAAGACTTGATGTAATACTCCCTTCTGGTACTTAATTTGATAATTAGATACTTAATTTGAAAAGATTTAAAAAATTAATTTAGTTATTTATAATAAAATTGTGTTGTTTTTCAATTTGTTTTCCAATCATATGTATTGCAATCGTCGCTTGATAGAACATATGCAATTAATACGAATACTTTGGAAGAAATGCTTATAAATTTGGGGAAGTGAGTAAATTGAGGTTTTATATTTATAATCAAATTAAATATTTTATTTAGCTTTTATATTTAGAGTCCATTGAAGTATCACAAAATCATAAAGGAATGCAGAAATAAAGATTGCGGATATTTGTGTGCGGAAATAAAAGTTATATGTATTGATTAATGCAAAGACATTTGTGTGCGTGTGTGAAGTTTAATGAGCTAGGAGGGTCTTATACATAAATGGCAGAATGAGCTTTTTGACTTGTAAACAAAGAGCTCCATTTTATTTGGAGTTGTTAAATTATTTAATTTTTTTTTATATTTTATATTGCTATAAATTACTATCAATGTGTTACTATACAGAATAATATAAATTATAAAATATAGGGTTAATAAATTTTGATCCCTTAATAAGTAAAATGATATAATTTTTTATTAAATTATATGAGCCAATATTTTAAACAGAATAAAACTTATACTAACTTTAAAATATATCATTTAAATGTTATGACGGGTACCTTTTTGCCCAACGTTATGGATGGTACATTAGCACGTTCATCTTTTTTTTTTTTTTTTCGGCCATCGGATAGTACGTTCTATTTCGTATAGTTAGTGTAATATCTCGGAAATATGTCTAGTTCATATACGATGACAATGTTTTATTTATTGTTGGTGATTTCATCATACTATATATTGGGCATGTTTGGAAACTCCTTTTGGAGCCCCAAAATGCATTCCTGCAGAAGAGGAGTGTTTGGTAACACATTCTCTCAGAATACATTCTGACACGTAAGCCAAGATAAAACTTATCTTATATATTTACCTCGAATTACGTACAATTATTTTTAAAAGGTAATCTCAAACAAGCTAAAAAACTTTTTCTGTCCAGAATGCATTTCAGGTCACGACTTAAAATATTTTAAGTCGCGACCTGCGATACTTTAGGTCAAGACTTAGATGTGAAAATTCTAAGTCGTGCCATAGTATACTCAAAATCGCAATCTATATGTGTGTGGTCGGCAATCGAATTTCCTATCAAGATAAGCCCCGTCGAATCCACGGTCTTAGGAGTAAGTATAGATTTTTCGGTAAAAACCGAAAAACCAAAACACTTTTAAAAATAAAACCGAACTGAAACAAAACCTCAAAATTAATTGAACCGAAATAACTGAATTATTTCGATTCGGTTTTTTGGTTAACTGAAATAAACGAAAATATTTAATAATTTATTAATCTAAATATAATATAATAATTTTTAAATATATTATAATAATATTTAATAATATGTAAAAAATATAATAATATATGTAATAATAATATTTAATAATTTATTGTTTATTAAATATATTCAAAACAGATGAATCCCATTCATAACAGAATTAAAGATCAAATTGTACAAACTTTATAATCCAATTAATTATGTAATGTTATTATTACTTGGACAATTTTACTTTTTAATTATATGTAATGTTGAATTATAACGAAAAAAATTATTACTTAGACAATGTAACGGAAAAAAAAATTATGATTTATTGTTGAATTATAAAAATTATGAAATAAAATTTTATTTTTTAGTGGTACGTAATACAAATATATTTTCCTTTATTCTATTTTTTATTATTTTATTTTTTTTCCTAATTTTATCATGTTATATAAAATAATATATATGTATGTAATAGTTTAGTTTAACTCGATTTTCGGTTTTTGGTTTTTTTGCTCACCCTAACATGTTCTAGTGATTCACATGTTCATCGTGACAAGATGCATCGTAGGAATCTTCGATTAATGTACGATAATTTTCAACACAAATGAATCTCGTTCGTAACAAAATTAGAGATCAAATTATACAAACTTTACAATCCAACTAATTATGTAATGTTATTATTACTTGGACAATTTTACTTTTCAATTATATGTAATGTAAATATATTTTCTTTTATTCCATTTTTTTATCATTTTATTTTCTCTCATTTTAACACAATATATAAAATAATGTATATGTATTAATGATCTTCATGCTCTTTTAAGTAATTTTCTTTAAAAAGTCACTTTTCCAACATTTATTCAAATATAAATGCACTACCAAAAGTTATTCTAAATCTAACCTATCCAAACATAAATGCATTCTGGTCAAAACTCCTTTTTCCAAAATGCATTTTGCCAAAAGTCATTTCTCAGCGATTTTATTATAAATTGACAATACGGTTAATTAATTTAAATTACATTAAAATACAAATTCTTTATTTTTTTAAAGGAGATTATTTATATTTTCTTATTTAATTAAGGGTATCCTAAATCACTTTGAGTATGAGGCTAATCATAGTAGATTATTTATATTGATTACCATTCAAAGGTAAAGAAAATTAGTTAAGGAAGTTCAGCATGGAACCCTCTCCCACGACTAAATTTTAGGGGAAAAATGGAACCCCCGGTTACAATGTCACAGTCTAATTATGGACCCCTGATTTCTCTCCTCTAACCCACACAGTGTCATAGGACTCCCACTAATCTATTACTGATGTGGTTTCTATGGCTATCTAAAGAATGTTTGCCCTTGAAAGAATGGAGCTCTGGCTGCAGCCATTTTGCCTAACCTTCCTACTCAAATAACTCCTGCTGAGACTAAGTATGTGCAAAAAACCGATGATCTGATATATAACCCAGTGCAACCTGACTCGATCTAGTGACAAGACATGTTGTGGGGGATTCCAAATAAAAGAAAAACTAAAAGTAAGTTAGAATGCAGTATAGTAGTATAAATCTCAATCGATCTCTAGGGAGCTTATGCTCCATCATATTTAATTAAGTATAATTAACAAATTAATCTAAGAGTACTAAGTGTGTTCTTCACTATCTAATTAAACCAAACATCTTGTTTATATATTTTCAAAATATGAAGTAAATGAATGAATTTAAATTTTATAAGATGAATGTCCTAGGTGATTGAATCCACTAACCTTGTCCACCTTTAGAATTAAGTTCCTCACTTAACTAAACACAAGAACAAGCAAGACACCTTATTTATCACACTTTTAACCTTTCAATATAATCTAGAAACCTAGAATTAATCAATTAATTAGAGATATTTTAGTGTTTAGCTCATACCATATTTATATCATATCATCTCTACCTCCACTTAATTCTTAGAAACGTAGAAAACTAATTGATTTCAAGAGAATAAGGAAAGTATACCAATTGAATGACAAAAAAAGTGTAATGGTCTAATTAAATTCTAAGAGTACAGATTTGATAAAAGTTTCACAATCCACAATACACTAGAAGCCTAAATACAATCCCCAACCATACATATTAATCACAATCCATAGACACCTTAGGAACTGAAATCTAAACATATGGTGAGTGGAAAAATGAAATTAAAAATTAGAACTTTCCTTATTAGCTAAAGACCTCTAGTTAGCTTCATCATCATCATCATCGGACGAAAAAATATAGCCACTCATGGTGAAGGTTGAAATTTTCGAACACTTCGAATCTACAGTGAAAGGAAATAGAGATGAATGGGAGAAGTGAGAGAGTATGATGGTTGGAGCTTGATTGGAGGAGTGGGTGGAGGAAGTCGGAGATGGAGGGAGTGGGAAATGTGATTTTGGTCTATTTCTCTTGTGTGTGATGGTGGGTGACGTCCATCTCTCCACATCTATCGAAGATATTTCGTCTAAATCCCCCCTTTAGATCTGCCCTTTCCTTTTCTCAAAACGCATGTTTTGCGCTCTTATCCTTCTCTGTCCAATTCGGGTCATTGTTGACAACATCTTGTGGGTCCTTCTTTGAGTTTTCTCTATTTCAAGTCCTTAGCTGTATTAATTCTTAGGTCTTCATTGCCATTTCTATATTTCAGCGAAATTGTATCTAAATCCATCTGCACATATAAAATAAGCTCATAGTCAACCATTTCAATATTAGGGGCCTTTAATATACTAATTAAATCCCTTAATTATATAAAATCTTCAAAATTACCCAAATAAAACTTATGCAAATTATTCCTAATTATATCCAATTAATCAAAATATTAGTGTAAGAAGGCCAAGTTTATGTACTAAAATATATGAAAATATATAGCACTATCATCTAGTTCGGTAAAAGGTGGCCCAAAGCAAGATAAACTCAACCAGATTCGGACCGGTGTCTTGGGTTGGACTGAGAAGGGGATCAAGTCCATAATCCAAGTAGTTTGACCTAGTTTGGCCTGAGTTTGGTTTAGTTTTTTTTTTAAAGTAATAGCTTCCAAAATCCAAATGAAACGTTTTAGGCCCCTAATTGAAAGTTTCAAGTTAAACGGCTCATTGCCTCATGTCTTCACCCATAATCTCATCTCTCCTTCCTTCTCTCACTTCTATCGTATAACGTAGCTACCACCGCACAACATTTGGAACTTGGAAGAAGCTTGCCACCGCTCATTCTCTCCTAACCAGCTGCCGCCACCTCCCGTTCTCTCCTTACTAGCTTTTCTCTCATCTCCTCTTCAAGCAATCAGAGGTAAGATTTTCTATTCTATTTTACTTATAGTAAAATGCCCTTGCGCCGAATGTAAAAGTATGAAGTGTTTGGAAGTTAGGCATATGTATATGCATATGCATTATTATATATATATCTCTCCTGAATATGGAATTTGGGCTTTGATGGGTAGATTCAGAAAGCTATTAAAAAAATTCTCTCAACCCAAGAGTTTTTTGGGGTCTCTCCCGCACACTCTAGAAAACATTTCTTCACCTTGATTTGGTGTTTCGGTCTTAGTGCTATGATAAAAACCCCAACCTTACTACCAACAAGATAAGTTTCGATTAAAAAAGAACTAGAGGACAACAATGTCTATTATTCAAAGTAAACAGGAAGAACTTGAGCAAATGGAGTTCTGGAAGTTGGCATGATCTGCAAAATCAACAATTAATATATGGTTCAAGTCGAGTCCAAAGATACTACCCTTAAGAGTTATTTCACAACCTTCTAGAGAAATTATAAAGTGGTACTCCCCAGGATTAAACGAACCCTTCCTGTAAAGATACATAACAACAGAACTGGGGGAAGATAATAGAACTCAGTAGGAGATAAAAGGTTTTCAATCTCCAGGATTCTCTTAATCTTTTCATGTCTCTTATTTTTTGAATTGTTTAAATCAGAGTGATAGATGAGTTATTTATAAACATTGAAGGGGTGCATAAAGAGACATCTCTTAAAATAATGTAACTCTTGAATTAGAAAGTTGTAACTTTCCATTATAATATATTCCAATAATATTTGGAAAGATATTTTCTTTAACACACCCATACATAATATTTCTAACAATTCCCGACATGTGTCAAAAGAAAGCATATCATTAGCTAAGTACGCACATGGATATAACCATTGTATCTAGTAGTTATTTAAACTTTGAACTAAACCTAGACCAATGACACTTGGTACGCAGAGATATCTGTTGCCCTACAGACATTGAACCAATAACCTCTTGATGTCTACTAGAGGTATTAAGAGTCAGATTATACCCCCACATTTCCATTGTAAACGGCGGTTTTACACGTTAAAACGGCCGTGCGCGTGTCCTGGTGCATAACAAATGCTATAGAGATTTTTCCAGTATCTTATAGAAGCGGCCCTACTCCACATTTGTAGAGGTGATTTATTTAAGTGTACTTACACTGAATACACCATCCCGTGGGATTATGAAATAATCAAGAGCTTTTCACTCAACCCTCCAAACGTGCATTCTAGCACTTTCCCGTATCATAGGAAGGGACAAATAATTTATGTTAATGCTAGCATAATTGACAAATGACTTGTTCTTACCCATTGAACCTTTTTCATGGGATCACTGATCACAAAGGTTGGGTTACCATTGTTATCATTTTCAAATTGGCTTCAATCTCATTCCCCTCGACTAATTTATTTCATCTTTAGGCTGTGTTAATGGATCCAATAGGTCAACTTTAGACCTCATAAAATCAATTAAGAACTCCACAATTCTTAAACGCTTATTCACATAGTATCTCAAACGATTTCTTACAACATTATTGTCTTTATAATGGCTATTGCTTTTTAGCAATCACAATTCATCAAATAGTCAATTTTACACCAAAATATTTTCTAAGAAGTCTTTAACAACAATAGACTTCAATTTCAACCAATTACAGAGTAATCAACTCTAACTCCCATAATATCTATAATTTTTACCACTAGTAAAGGTGAACATGTTTAGTGGATTTTCTCACATAAAACTAAAATTCAGTTAACATCTGCGTATTTCAATACAATAGGAATTCACTGTATATGATACCAAATTTTATGGTACCCTTTAGATATTTCATTCCCCCCGTAGGACTGCATACACACACACACATGCTCAATCACCATGTAGTATAAGTTATATCACAAGGATTAATGTCCACTAATGCAACAAATTCTCAAAAATTTGTGCATAAACAAATTGAGTAAGGAACACCTCAAATAACATGTTGTCATCATAAGGAATATTCACATAATGGTTCAAAACCAAACTCTAAAGACATTTCTCAATGTTATATATCACCATTATTCCTTTATGATATCAACACCCAAAGTTGCATTTGATTCACATATCAAAACATCACATACAATATTTCATATCCACATTGAAAATTCAATATTCACAATAATTATGCCATAAAAATGATGAAGCACATTTATCTCTACAATAGATAAATCATCAATTTCATATCACTCGCAATATACTTGTTTCAAGCCATCATACAAATAATTCACAACATTTAATCTCAATGGCAAATAATAAAGCATCCTCTTAAATTTCTATCATAGCACAACTTTCATAAAATGAGGCTAGCAATCTTACACATATTATTGCAACTCAAAGATTTTGTGAGGCACCCCCCACACTTTCAAATATTGCAATTATATTTCACAACTTTTCACTAAAAATATTCTATTTAAATTAGAAAATTTCTGCATGCATCACAATTTTAAATCTAATTTCTACAAGGAATTGTCTAATTTCGTTGGATCATACTAGACAAAATTGTCACCACATAAATATGAACACATGAAAAATCATGATGCATACTTTCGATCAATTCTTTAAAGAAATCATATATTTCTACCTTTCAATGTTTTCACAATTGTGAGAGGTCCCCCACCCAACAATAATAACATCTTATTGTTTCCTACCATTTTGACAAAATACCCACATCCAAGTTCCATAGCTTTGGGTCCGCTATCCCGATCATGATTTTCCTACCCCTAAAGGAAACGGTCCTTCCCTTTTTTTCCGGTTGTAGGCGAGGAGGGATTCAAACCCCCGACATTGCGGTTCATAGTCACATGCTCTAATCCTCTGAGCTACAGGCCCTGCCCTCTCTCCACTGGATTTATTCCCCGTAGTACCCTAAAAAAAGGGAATCTTTCCTCTCCCCAGTCATTCCAGCTTAAGAAGATGTGAAAGCGCCTCTCTCTCTATAAATCTATAAGAATAGTGTATTTCGAGGTGTGAAGTGGGAATGACACCAAACAAAGGGATATTAAATGAATGAAATTAGTATATGGATGGACTATAATGAAATAGAGCCACTTTGAGGTTCCCTATGAAATGAGGCATGGAATGGAGCCACTACAAAGAAGTTCCGCGAGTTATGAAGGAAACTTCGAGCTCATATTGGTCATAGGCTAAGAGCGGGAATTGAACTCTATGAATTATAGTACCTCATCTAATAAATTAAAGTTTTCACCGTTGAAACATCCCTTTGCAATAACACATTCACCACAGAAATATGATCACGTTAAAAGCATTTTCACAATAGAAATGCAAGTGATCTTAAACACAATGAACTCTCACTAATTCATGTTCCAAATATTAAACCACTAAATCATTTGCAACCATATCCAATGTTATCGTTACCAATTGAATCATCAACTTTTCATGGGTTGTATAATTATGGCATGTACCCAACTACTAAATTTCTTCACCCTGACAATATGTATAATAATATAAACTTGCGAACCATTAAAACCCGTTATATGTAATCGTCGGAAACCGTCAGCCACCCTTCTTACTAATTATCTATGTTTCTTTCCCCCTTCGGAGGAATGAAAAGAAAACTCATCAGGAACATAAGCAGGACACATGTTTATAACACTCATGAAGAGACACAAAGATGCCATAAAAGATCCCATATCAATGCACAAATTTATTGAATATGCTGATAGAGTCATACCTCAATAACATTCAAAGTGTAAAAATGCACACTGGAAAATTTATGGACAGAGGCTCACGACATTACTTGACCCTTCTGGTTTTCCAATTAAAATGGCAATGCAAAAAAATCTTCTCTACAAAAAATTGTAAAGCAGTTTCGACCATACTTTAATGAAGTCAAATCAAAACAAACTAACAAATTTACCTTCTGAAACTGAGAGCAAAAATCGACTATGTTATTGAAACAAAAATCCATAGCTTGGCATCATTGCCATTAAGAAAAAGAATCATGTAACCGTTTATGAAATGACAGAGGTGAAGCTTATACTCTCAACACCCCTACTAGTAACACAACCAAAATAACCTCAATGTTGACATATCAAACCCACCAATGGAATTACACATAAAACTTATCATAATCAACATTTATTTAATCATTCAAGGGTGAAAAATCTATGGAGAAAGACCCATCAATGATTTCAACATAATGACTCTTTGAAATACAAGACGCCCATCATAGTATATGCAAGATCCGAGTTTGATTTAGAAAAACTGATTTTCATTTCCTGAGTTTATTTTAATATTTGATGATAATTTATGCTTTAAACTCATATATATCATATGCAAAATATACTTCCAAGACAAATGATATGCCATAGTGAAATTTCTACAGACCATCAAATCGAATCGCAACTTGATGTAATTTTCACTTGTAAAAAATTAAATAGAAGGAGAGAGAGTTTGGAATTGAAACTTATCGCATTTCCTATGCAATGAATTGGAGATCACCCATCATGAAGCGATTCATAGTATTAGCAAGAAGTAACTCTTAAATTTGTTGGCATAATCTGCAAAATCAACAATTAATATATGGTTCAAGTCGAGTCCAAAGATACTGTACTTAAGAGTTATTTGGCAACCTCTAGAGAAATTAGGAAGCAATACTCTTCAGGATTAAACGTACCCTTCCTATAAAGATATAAGGCAACAGAACTGGCGGAAGATAATAGAACTTAGCAAGAGACAAAAAGTTTCAATCTCTAGGATTCTCCTAATCTTCTCATGTCTTTTATTTTCTAAATTGTTTAAGATGGAGTGATAGATGAGTTATTTATAAACATTGAAGGGGTGCATAAAGAGGTATCTTTTGAAACAATACAACTCTTCAATTAGAAAGTTGTAACTCTCAATTATAATATACTCCAATAATATTTAGAAAGATATTTTCTTTGACACACCCATACATAATATTTCCAACACCGGATGCAATGGAAAGGAGGAACTTCAAATGAAGAAAATGAACATGTTATCATTGGAAGAGTAATACTGAAGGCAAAGATAGAAATATGTGCTATAATGGAACATGTAATGGCAGCATGGAAACCAAAGAAGAAACTGGAAATAAATGTGTTCCATTTCAATTTATTCTCATTCACGTTTGCAGATGTAGGGGAAGCTAGAAGAGTTTTGGAGGATAATCCATGGGTGGTCAGACAACACATGTTAAGCCTAGAGAAAAAGGAAGCTGTATCTATGCGTTAGCGAAATTCAAATCAATATATGCAAGTTTTGGGTACAATTTTATGATATACCACTTAAGGGAAGCTGTTGGTAAATGTTCAAGCTATGACAAACAAGATAGGGAAGGTGATTGAAGTACGTAGAAGACCCAGAGGACATAAGATTTTCCATGAGAAGCTTCTGTTGTGCTCGTGTGGAGGTGGATATTGATAACCAACTGATATCGGGATTTAGTGTTCCTAGATCGAATAATATCCCTGCTGCGCCAGTCAAGGTGAAGTATGAGAAACTAGCAAGGTTCTGTTTTATATGTGGAAAACTTGGGTATGATCACAAAGCGTGTGAGCACGAAGATGATGATGATCCACCATGAGACTCGCGGAGTGTCTGATAACAGTATGAGTGCGCAACAATGGAGGGGAAACCATTCTTTCCCTACCAGAAAACATACTGGAAAATCAACGACAACACAACAGAAGGGTTATGACAAAGTACGTGGCAATGTAAGCATGTCTGGGAACTCGTGTGGAATATAAGGCTTAGGTCTCAAAACGAAGTTTTAGTTAGTGACAGGGCAAGGGAACGGTTAGTTCATAATGAAGATACAGGGGCATTAAATGTTGGGAGCGCACACGTGGGATTTGGTTCTAAAAGGAGAGAAAGTTGGAGGGGCCCACAATTGGAAGATGGCAATGAATATGGATTAGAGCCACCGAAGGGTGAGCAATTTGATCAAATCTCACATAATTGTGTAGCCCTTAAGCACAGCCAAGTGGCTGCGCCGCTCCGACAAGGGTGCCTTAATTTTTGTATATGAGGAGTATTTTTGTAAAAGTACCAAAATTAAAAAGGATAAATTGCTATCATTTATCTTTTTGCTTGTTCATAGACCTAATTAGAGTTTGTGGGCTTCATGAGCTATTTATTTGGGATTTTCCTATTTTCATATGATTCTTTTCTTTTTATTTTTATTCAATCCCCATGAAAATATAACTACAAAGCAACCCAGCTTTCATGTCAAAGATGATAGATCTTGCTCATAATTAAATTAAACATATACCTGATTTATGAGCCTTTTACAATTAACATATAAGGCAGTGGAAGATAGGTCACCTCTCACCATTCCTTTGTCTTTCCAGTTTGAGATCCAAAATCAATTATGGGAAACAGATATCTGCAGAATACATAGTGAGTTAGTAAATATAACTTAAAATATGACTCAGTGACAAGTCTCTTCTGACTGATAAGAAGGGCACATTGATGGCCATGGTGCATAGCCCCCACCAGTCGGAAACCTCAAATAGTAATCATGAATGGTCGTCAAGCTTAACTACATTGTTCCCACCATCAGAGAGCAACCCTTTATAAAGCTGACTAAGGTTACCCTATTTGGACTCAGCCCAAATGACTACGGGCCACACTTAGGATATTTTATTTATTCCCTAATTAATATCTATAATAATCACAATATAATAAAATATATAACATTCTCCCACTTGGCCTGTATACCTTATGTCAACTGTCAAGCCCAAATAAGCTAAGGCTATGCTGTAATAATCATGGCAACAAGTCCTCTTAAGTCAAGTATTGCCTTCTATATATTACAGACAGCACCCTCACTTAATGAGTCAATACTTTATGAATAAACCTCAAATGTTTATTCAGGTTCCTACTTGAATGTTTGTTAATCTCACTTAATCTTGGTACCAAATTTGTGATAACAAACTATACCTTGAATTTCATCACTTCATAACCCCTCATCTAGACCACCGAATGTGATCCTTCTTCGATAAGGTATTTGATCCTTTAATCACTCTAAATGCATGCAATTGATTTAAAAGGATCTATCATTTATGTGTCTCATGACCTAGTGTCAGTGGTCATACAACACTCTTGATGTGTTTAATTCAATAAATAAACACTTTGATGAAATTCCTCAAACAAAAACACCATAGCTTGCCTCCAAGAATGATCAAATCAAGCATTTCATGGATAGAATAAACAATCAATGGTTTCCTAGCAATCTTGCACTCCTCCATAATGCAAATTGTTCACTAAATGCAAATGTGTACCATAATGTTAGCCGTTTTATGACTAGCTCACACTTGCTAAACTGAACAGATATAATCATTCAATCAAAATCAATTTTCCTTATATGTAAACATAAAACCCAATGTATATGTGATTATGTACTTCACAATTTGCAGCCCTTTATTCAAGTATGAATTTACTTGATATTCCTTCCAATAATCACTTTAATGGCACTGCTTGTTTATGTGCACACTGAAATTAAGCCATTCTTTAATTGACTTGGAAGGTACAATCATCATATCCCATATATGATGATTACGTTAGAGACATGTGGACAACTTAATTATATTCTCACAATTTGTACTATCCATAACAAATACTATCCAATCATGGATTGTCCAAGTCCTTTTGACCACAGGTTACGTATGATGATCTCAAGAAAAAATGAGAATATCTCTTTATGCATTCGAAATGAATACTAATCTATAAACCTGTCATATCACAACTTATGAACAATAGTAATTGTTATCAATAATACCTTGACTCATTAAACACAAGCAACCAATAAACCATCCACCTATACATTGTGGTTGTCTCAACTCCCACTAATCCAGTGATACAAACAAGATCATGATACTTCTCAACATAGTATTGGATGTGATAACATCATGACACCCTAATTATCACTATTGTGAGAATTGCTTGTGATAAAATGATCTCTTAAGTTTGCTAATTGAATTCTCCCTTTCATTTACTTGACCCTTTCCACTAATTCACACATATCCTTCCTTAAGCCAAAATGGAAAGATGTTACTAATATTCCAACTTAAGATAAACATTAAATAGTATAAGGATATGGAAGGAATTATTCATTAACATAGGAGGAAATTACCTCACTAAATTAATTCCTTTCCTCGTAGAGACTCAATGTAAACAATTGAGCACTCACATATCTTTCATTAAATAATGCCTTTGTATGGAAATCATTTTCTTGAAGTGTGAAAATAGGGTCATTGTAAATATTTATGTTCCATTTAAATTGTGTAGTCACTAGTAATAGCCAAATTTCAATCACAACTGGTCTTAATTCAATCAGTCGATTGAATTTGCACATTAAGAGCACCATCTATCAATTTTCAAATATATAATTCCTAATAATTGATAGAATCCTTAAAAATGATGTGTCTCGTTTCAAGCATGACCAATTGAGAATTTGTATATAAATACCACAATGCTTCACATTCAATCTCAACAATGCGAGTGTCATGTAAAGCAAACATTATTCCACTATGATTAGAGGTTATGATCCTGTAATTGTGATCATTATGTGAAGTTTGATCACTCCCACTAATCATGGCATCATTACAAATTTGGCATAAAAAATACTACACAATTTACAAAAGGTGATGGACAACACACTTGAACCCTCAAGACTTTTATTGCATTTACACCAAAATATGCAGTGCTAGTCTTTTGGGAATATTCCCCTTTACACTCATCCTTAATAAGACAATTCTATAAAATGAGCTCCAAACTCTGTAAAATGATTTAGTTATAAACTTTGTTGGAATCTCATTTGTAAAACAAACAATTGTCTTGAGTGTATCGCTTACAAAGGAAACCAAGCTATAAACTTTAACATCCAAAATATCTATTGAAAATAGACTAGATAATTGTCCATCAATTAGAACACAAATTGGACAAAACAATGGTGCATGTAACCTCTAGCTTATCATGATCCTTCAAATCCTTTAAGTAGCATGATGGTCTATATAAACCTCTTTAACCCCTTTAATAGAGATTTTGATAATACCATATGCCATACAAGTTGAAGAAAACCTTCATAGAATAAGTTTGAACTAAATGAGATTACAAGCACATCAATGACAAGAGTATATCCATAAATATCTCCAAGTCCTTTATGAGCATGTTACCCTTAATATGCTCATCCCTTTATGGCATCTATGTTGGCAACTTAATAATCCTCATTTAGAACCTCATTTTCCTCAAAACTTGAGCCATACATTTATCCACACTATTTCAATGAATACTTGCGATTTAGTAATATCTTATATGCATTCATGAAATAATATAACAAGCTCAAATTGATGAGATAATAAATTAGAAAACATTATGCCAAGATTATATATAGATCACTTGTGCCAAAACTCTTTATGGAGAATTTCTTTACTATTAGCACATAATACATGGAGAATATTTTAGTGTCTCCAACAAATTTAAACAATCTCAACAAGCTAAAGAGATCACAACAAATAATGCTGCAAGGTCAACACCAACAATGTTTACATAAATACTGTATGAAGCAACCAGCCATCACTTGTAAGTGTATGTTTACCAATGTAAATCATACAATCATAGATTTCGTATCACTAATGCCTACCTGTGGGCAAAGACATTGGCATAGCATAAATCTATGTACACTAAATGGTGAGCCTAGAATGCATTCATGTTCCCCAAGTACCTGTGGGTAACTTAGAAAACATAAGGCCATATCTATCCCACCCTAATTAAATATATGATTATAATTATCTACCTGTGGGCAAAGATTAACCATAATCACATATTTAATTACAACTGATGCCTTTAAATCTTCATGTGATGTTTTGTTTGTTAAAACAATTAAAATGCATGCAAACAGGTAAAGATGTTGTGGCTACTCCTTAACTTCACATGCCCATCACTAAGGCATCTGCCTTGTGTATATAAATTGTACATTTAACCAAAATTGATATTGCAAGACTATATGTGATTGACTACACATACGACACGTGTATAAGGATGCTGTGGCTACTCCTTAAACAAATAATGTATGCAAATCACCAATATCATGTTTGTACAATTAAATTCCATATATATATATACAAACAATGTTAATGAGACATTAAACCAATTAATTCAATCAAGTTGATCCCTTCATGAATAAATTGCATTTATTCATCTTATTCATATTGATATTTTGAAAATCCATATGTAATTATTTATGCATGCAACAGATAAGAGGATGATGTGGCAATTCCTCAATATAACATGCTAATTACAAATATCAATCATGTGCATCAAAACTCCACGTATGCACAACTTTAATGGAGAATTTAACCAATTAATTTAATCAACAAAGGTTGAAAAAACAACAAAATAAATTCTCCCTTGATTGAAATAAAACTTCTCATTGACTAGAGTTGATATTTCAAATCTATATGTGATTTTCTATATACGCAATATAGAGGATGTTGTGGCCACTCTCCAAAATTGCATACATATCACGAATATCAACCATATGCAATATATTTCCTTAATATGCATAATTCTTTATGAGAATTTAAAAAATGTTTAAACCAAAATATTAAACTCTCCCACTATTTTGTGTACCTATACAATTGTTTAAAATTTAATTCCACCAACTTTCATCTTAAAAAACAATTTTCAAAATTTAGATAGTTGATCAATTGCAAAAAGTAATTATCCAAGATTTTTGCAATTAAAAACATACAAAATTTACCCCTACAAATTTTCCTGAATGTGAAAGTGGTTGAAATCAAATTTTCCCTTAATATAAACAATTTAAAAGGTACATAAAATGGAACAGTATTTGACTAAATAAATCATGCCTCAGAAAAGCATAATTAAACTTAATTATTTAATCAAATATTTAACTTATTGCAATTAACAAAATTGCCAAGTAATTTACGCACAAAAATAGAGTTAAGAGAACTTTATTTAGCCCAAAATATTTTCTGGAATATTCTACAAAAGACTCAAAAGAAAAACAATTAGAGTGAGTCTACCAGAAAATTATGGAGTGTACTAAAATAACCATATGTGCACATCTTTATTGGGAGTTTAAAATCTCCCACCCTTTCTCATATCTAGGCATTGTTTAAAAAATTAATCATAGCATATTTTACTTAAAAATATTTGCAAATCCCAAAATTGTGAAATAGCTGAACATTAACTTTTCTTAATTTTAAATAATCAATAAATGATGTGGAAAGAAATTAGATCCCAATAAACATTTTACGGATGAAATATACTTAAATGACATTTATTTTGACAAGTATAAGTTCCAAATATCAAAATAATTTTACTCAAACATTTTGGAACTTAAATAAATGTCTAATAAAATAAATTAGAGAGCATGGCCTAGAACAAAATATAATCCAAATAGAAACAAAACATTGTCTCAAAAACGCACACCTAAAAGAAATTATTTCCAACAGGGCCCACACATATTATGGAAAGAAAACCCTTCCTTTCCTTTTTTTTAATACTGACAAAAAAAATTCCAAAAGGGCCCATACATTTTCTGAAAAACAGCAACCCGTACATCCTTTTTTCTTTTTTTATGTTGCCCAAAATTCTAGGCCGAAATGTAACAGCCCAATCCCTAGACCCCACGTAATCTCAACTCTCAATTATTTTACGTATTTATTTATTTTAAATGGATCAAAAGACGAGGCCCATTCATGTTCAGTCCAGTGCTCCAATTAGTGAAACGCTGTGTTTCACTTTAGGCAAAACGACGTCGTCCGAGCTAAAAGGGGATGACTATCCAGAAGACAAGAAATGACGGCGTTTTGGTTGAATCCCAAAACTTTGCGTTTTACACCATCCTTCTCAGCCAACCGGACCCCTAAAACCCGACCCGTCCCAATGCGTGGCCCGGTTTCCTTTCCACTCTCGGCCACTCTTCTGGCCTTTTTTTTTCCAGGTCTCCTTCTCCAGCAACGGCAGCTCACTTTCCGGCGCCACAGGGAGGTTTTTTTTTGGGGTCCCTTTTCATGGCATCCTTTTGCTCAAAGAACAACGTAAACACATATATATACCGCAATCACACATTTACATACATATGCACACGCACGAGACGAGCTATGAAGCTTTCAAAATTTGAACGCTTATCCTTCTCCGGCGAGAAGCCATGGATTCCGATGAGTAAGCTCTCAGATTGACGAAAGGCACACAAATTCAATCACATATACACACATAATGAAGATGCTGGAAGATTCAAGTACAGATTTAAGCATATATTCATATAGGTATATGCGCGCACATGTATAGATTCTTCGGGTTCAAATAGAAAACAATCAAAATTAGAAATAAATTTCTCAGATCTCCTGTTACGTGGCAATTTCAGTTACTGTCTTTACTGTCTCTTCCATTCTGTTTCGTAAGGTTCATTCGGTTAATCTCGCGTGGCACCTTGCTAAGGCATTCTGTTAGAGTCACGTGTTCTGTTATTACGCTATCTGTTACTGTACTGTTAGGAAGTTCATTAACCACCGTGCCTTATAAGAAAAGGTTCGGGTACGTAAGCATGCATGCATGAATAAACAGTTCCTATACTTTTCTCTTCTCTCTCTCCCTCTCTGCTCGAGGCCTGTACCAACTGGTATCAGAGCCGGCACTGGCGATGGCGCCGGACACACCTTCATCGGAACGACTATCGGATCTAGAGCAACGACTACACCTCAACACGTCCATGATTGAGAGCTGCAATCTCCGTTTGGAACAAAACTCGACGGATATTCTGGACCTGAAAAACGCAATGGCTCGCATTGAAACTTGTTTAAATTCCTTATCCGGCACGGTTCAACAATTAACACGCTCCGCTGGTGGCAATGGTGACTACAATGGTGGCTCTTCTAACACCGGCCATTGAAATCCACACGTCCAGTTCGGCACCTTCAGCAACAACACCTCAGCATATCTTCCACCAACGAAGAACACGAGAGTCGAATTTCCAAGGTTTGACGGCTCTGACTTCCGAGGCAGTTCTTTATCGTGGATGCAACACCAGTTGAACAGCGAGTGCGACTTCTGAGCATTCACCTTGAAGGCAAGGCACTCAAATGGCATCTCAACTTCATGAAACAACGACGCGAAGAGGAGATTTCGTGGGAACAATACTTCTCTCACCTGGAGGCCCGCTTTACTGACATCAGGAATATTAACCCAATGGTTCAACTGAAACAGCTCTGCCAAACAACAACGGTTGATGCGTATATCGAAGCATTCGACGAGCTGCTTGCTGATCTGGATATATCGGAAGACGTCGCGATGGATTGCTTCCTTGGAGGACTCCGTGCAGATGTCTAATCGTCAGTCGATGCATTCAAACTCCCCAGCCTTACTGGTATGATGCAAATGGCAAGAATCTAAGAACGCACTATCGCGGCTTGGTGCTCATCACCTTCGATCAGGTCACGTGGTTCTCTCTCTACCTCCACCTTTTACTCTTCTTCTACATCAAGGCCTGCATCCACCGCTCTACCTTGCCCTTCTACAGGAATTTCTGCGTCTTCAACCTCTGTGAAGAAGCCGTCACTCACATTGTCCAAAAAGGAAATGGAGGAACGGCACCATTGTGGTTTATGTTATTGGTGCAATGACAAGTACTCCACCTCGCACAAATGCAAACAATCACAAGTTATGATGCTCGTAATTCCGGAGACCGACGATGAGGACTTTCTTGACGCTGTCGACCACCTCCAACCTGCAAATGACCCTCCCCTACCAACCGTAGTGATTAATGCCGTTGTAGGAGCTGAGGGGGCCTCCACCTTACGTATTGCAGGAGCCATCAAAAAGCATCGTATCATCATCCTGATTGACACAGGAAGCACGCACAATGTAATCGATGCTTCGGTTGCTAAGAGGTTGAGCCTTCCCCTGTCTTACGGTACCGCATTGAGAGTAGGTGTTGCTGGTGGAAGAACATTGATGGTTGACAGGTATTGTCGAGGGCTAGCATGGTCCATGAATGACAACTCCTTCTCCGATGATTTCCTTGTCATGGATCTAGGCCCGTTTGATATCATTTTGGGAGCTCAGTGGCTCAAGAAATTGGTCCGAATAGTCCTGGATATAGATAGCAGATACATGGCCTTCACTCTTGATAATAAGCATTATGAATTGTGTGGGTTGGGGTCTTCAGTCGAGAAGCCGTGTGTGGAGCTAACTCATTCCTCAGAACTGGCATCGGCTCAGCATGTTTTCTTGATCCATGCTACGACTCCACTTGTACAGAAGACCCACACCTTTGCCTTGTGCCCCCAACAACAGACTCAACTCGACTGTCTCCTTACTTCATTCACTGATGTTTTCGCAGAGCCCACTGCCTTGCCACCTCCGAGAGAGTTTGATCATCGAATACACCTTGCCAGTGATAAACCCATTAGTTGTCGGCCCTACCATTATAGTCCTGTTCAAAAGGATGAGATCGAGAGGCAAGTTCAACAAATGCTACAAACAGGCATTATTCATCCTAGCCATAGCCCCTTTACAGCCCCGGTGGTTTTGGTGCATAAAAGAGATGGGTCATGGAGGTTCTGTGTCGATTACCTCCGTCTTAATGAATCCACCGTTAAGGATAAATTTCCCATTCCCCTGATCGAGGAGCTTCTAAACGAGTTGCAGGGTGCCTCCTACTTTTCTAAACTTGATTTACGTGCTGGTTACCATCAAATTCGCATGCATTCCCCTGACATTCACAAGACAGCATTCCGAACACATGAAGGTTTATACGAGTTCATGGTGATGCCCTTCGGATTAAGCAATGCGCCAACCACTTTTCAGGGGTTGATGAATGCTATTTTTCGAGCCTTTATAAGGAAGTTCATCCTCGTATTCTTTGATGATATTCTCATTTACAGTCGTGATTGGGTCTCCCATATGCAGCACTTAGAGCAGGCTCTCACCGTCCTTCGTACTCACAAGCTCTTTGTTAAACGTAGCAAATGCGTCTTTGGGACCACTCAAGTCAATTATTTGGGACACTTGATAACAGCTGAGGGTGTCAGAGCTGACCCTCAAAAATTGGAAGCCATACGCTCATGGCCAATGCCAACATCCCTCAGAGCCTTGCGGGGGTTCCTTGGCCTCACGGGCTATTATCGGCGTTTCATCAAGAATTATGGCACCATTTGTCAACCGTTAACAGCTTTGCTTCAGAAGGCTGAGAAGTTCACCTGGCCTCCGGTAGCAGAAGCAGCGTTTAATGATCTCAAGCTCGCTATGTCCTCACCCCCTGTTTTGGCTCTTCCTAATTTTAATGAGCGCTTTGTTATTGAAACAAATGCTTCAAGCTCAGGCATGGGGGCTGTGCTTACACAATTGGGTCACCCGCTAGCATTTGCTAGCAAGGCTTTTGGTCCTCGGAAGCGGAGTCTATTAGCCTATGAGAGAGAGTTACTCGCCATTATTTTCACCGTCAAGCAATGGCGCTCATACCTGGTGGGCCGTACCTTTATCATCCGTACGGACCATCTACCTCTTAAGCACTTACTGGAGCAAAAATCAGTCACCCCTGAGCAGCTCAAGTGGTTGAACAAACTTTGGGGCCTCCACTACGAAATTGAGTATCGTAAGGGTCGCGATAACGTTGCTGTTGATGCTCTTTCTCGTCAGCATGAAGCATCAATCACTGCCATCTCATACCCTGTTACTGATCTACATGACAGAGTGCGTGACTCATGGCAGACTGACCACCACATACAGCATCTTATCGAGGACCTTAAACGCGACCCTATGTCTCATCCCCATTACTCGTGGTCAAACAGCACTCTTAAGCGAAAGGGTCGTCTTGTGGTGGGTGCGAATAGAGGCCTTCGCTCTGAATTACTCACCTTCTTCCATTCGGATGCAGCAGGTGGCCACTCAGGGGTAACGCCGACATACCGACGACTTGCTTCTGTGTTTTTTTGGAAGGGCCTTGAGAGAGATGTCTGTGAGTTTGTACGCAACTGTAGCACTTGTCAGCGATTTAAATTTGAGACAGTTGCCTCACCAAGTCTCCTTCAACCACTACCCATTCCGGATAATATTTGGACAGACCTCTCTATGGACTTTATTTGTGGGCTCCCCAAATCTTATTCAAAGACGACGATTCTGGTTGCGGTTGATTGTCTCAGCAAGGCTGCTCACTTCATCGGTCTTAAACACCCATTTTCAGCTGTTGATGTTGCACAGGTTTTCATGGATAACATTGTCAAGCACCACGGGTTCCCCAAATCCATCGTCAGTGACAGAGACCCAATCTTTTGTGGCAAATTTTGGCGTGAGTTGTTCCGTCTGTATGGTGTGCAGTTGCGTTTTTCTTCTGCTTACCACCCACAGTCAGATGGTCAAACGGAGGTCTTGAATCGATGTTTGGAATGTTACCTTCGGTGCATGACTGGTGACTTCCCGAAACAGTGGGCGAAGTGGCTTTCACTTGCTGAGCTTTGGTACAACACGTCCTACCACTCTGCCATCGGGATGACGCCTTTTCAAGCAGTATATGGTGTTCCACCCCCCACTCATTTACCATATCTACCAGGAGATTCCAAGAATGATGTCGTTGATCGTGTTTGCCTATCTCGTGAGCTCACTTCTCAGCTCTTGAAACAACATCTTTTAAAGGCACTGGTTGATCGTCTCAGCAAGGCTGCTCACTTCATCGGTCTTAAACACCCATTTTCAGCTGTTGATGTTGCACAGGTTTTC
>QFDD01000870.1:0-29559 GCA_006871305.1 Vachellia collinsii
ACAAGTGTATCCGGAATGCAATGTCTGACATATTTGGTTCTTTGTTGATGCAGTGGTTTGGAGATGCTGAGAAACTTACGAAGGCCCTTTTCTCCTTCGCTAGCAAGCTTGCTCCTGTCGTTATATTTGTTGATGAAGTGAGTGATTGAGTGTTTATCATTAACTTAAATTTTACTTTTTTTTATCAAACTTAAATTTTACTTTTGAAACAAGCATTTTATGATGGAGAAGGTGCATTGTATTCTGATAGATTAAACACTTTTTTTCTTGTTTTGTATGTGTTTTAGAGAATGGAATAACTCTATATATTGCATTGTGAAGGAGGGGTACAATATTTAGATGCTAAAGGCTCAATTAGGGGGAGCATAATCAGCAATTACAATCATTATTAATACTGATTTATTTTCTCCTAATCCTAGGCATGATTATAGGAAACAAATAAGGAAAGATTACAATTTAAATTTGATTTCTCACACTTTCCCTCACGCTGGAGAATATATATCTATCATTCCCTTTAATGAAGTGCCTATCATTTTCAACATGTTGTGTTTGATCATGATAGGCTGGGTTTTTGGTTATCTCTATGCTTGCCTTGTTGTCACACCAGAGGTCTAGGGGACCTTCATATGGAATTCTTAACTCTGTTAGAAGTCCAATGAGCCAGATTCCTTCACATACCCCAAGGCCACACCTCTTAATTCAGCTTCCGCACTGCTGCTAGATATCATGTCTGTTTCTTGCTTCGCCAGGTGACAAAATTTCCCCAAACATATGTGCAATAACTAGTTATCGATCTTTGGTTATCCACAGATTTGGCATGATCTGCATCAGTGTGGATCTCTTATTTCTGGCACTTCCCTTTTTAAAATAAATTCCTTTTCCGGGATTGAGTTTGAGGTAGCTTAGGATTCTGTACACAGCAATCATATGTTCTTTCTGAGGTTGGTGTATGAATTGACTTACTGCTTAAATCGTATGGCTAATGTCTGGTTGAGTGTGAGTTAAGTATATCAACTTGCCCATAAGTCTTGTATACCTCTTAGAGTCTACAGGTACTCCTTCTGCTTTGACTTCAAGATTGCACGAGTTTTCCATTGGAGTTTCATCCGGTTTTACTCCTAGCATCCCTATTTCTTGAAGTAAATCAAGCGTATATTTTTGTTGTGACACGTTGATCCCTTTCCTAGTCCTTACTACTTCCATGCCAAGGAAGTACCTCATTTGTTCTAGATCCTTGACCTAAAACTCCTTTGCTAAGGCCTTCTTGAGTTACATGATAGATGGCTTGTCATTCCCAGTTATGACTATATCGTCTACATACACAATCAGAATAGTTATCTTGCCATCATCATGTTTAACGAATAGGGTATGATCAGCCTACCTGAGTATAGCCAAACTTCTTGAGTGCTTTAGCAAACTTATAAAACCATGCCTGTGGAGATTGTTTAAGGCCGTATCGAGATTTGTTGTATTTGCAAATTTAATTCTGCGAAGCTATTACTCCATCTGAGACCTCCATGTACACTTCCTCCTCTAAATCTTCATTCAAAAAAGCATTCTTCACATCCAATCGATACAGAGACCAATTGAGGTTGGCAGCTACAAACAGAAGGACTTTGATAGTGCTGAACTTCGCTACTGGCGCAAAGGTTTCTTGATAATCAATTCCTTGTGTCTGAGCATACCCTTTTGCAACCAACTTTGCTTTATATTTATTTATACTGTCATCAGGATTAAACTTTGGAGTTAAAATTCATCTGAATCTTACTGGTTTTTTGCCCCTAGGAAGGGTGGTGATTTCCCATGTTTTGTTTTCCTTTATGGCCCTCAACTCTTTTTTCGCCGCTCGTTTCTAGTTAGGATCAGTCATGGCTTGTTGAAATGTATTTGATACTTTGATCTGAGCACTATTCACCACAAAACTTTGCATTGTAGCAAACAAATTGCCATGAGACAAATCTTTGAATATGATGCTGAGTACAAGATCTTACCCCCTTTATGAGTGCAATAGGTCAATGCAATTCCTCATAATCTGATGCCAAGTTAGAGTCATGGTATTGCTTTGTGATGTTCGAGACTCTATTGTTGCTTTCTTTCTCATGATCCTATGGTGTCATCTCAATGAGACTTGATTGTCCAACGAGCCCAATGTCAATTTAAGCATTGGTTTCCACATTTTGGGGTGTGCTTGAAGTATTTGGGGTTTCAGGTTCAAGCTAATTTGTCGGTATGAGAATATCTGGGATTTCAAGGTCAATTGGGCAAGTTATGGTTCTAGGTAGGGTTGGTTGAGGTTGAGGTGGTTTTGCAGGTGTATTAGGTTTAGGTTCCCAAATTACCCATTCCTCTACACCATTGTTCTCCCCTTGAATGGGTACTTTGGGATAGTAGGCATCATCTTCATAAAAAACTGTATCACGAGAAACAATGATTTTTTGAGTGTTGGGGCAATAGCACTTGTATCCCTTTGGGTGGATGAATAACCTAAGAACATACATTTGTTGGCCTTTGCATGTAGTTTTCCTCCATCTTGTTTATGTACAAAGACCACACATCCAAACACTTTCTGGGGTAAAGTGGATAGAAGATGGCAGTTTGGATATGTTTCAAGAAGACACTGAATAGGAGTGCTAAAATTGAGAATTTTGGATGGCATTCTATTAATAAGGTAAGCTACAGTCAAAACCGCATCCCCTCAAAACACACTTGGAATATTTCATTCAATCATAATGGCTTAGGTTACTTCTAAGAAGTGTTTATTTTTCCGTTCAGCAACTCCATTCTGATGAGGTGTGTAAAAACAAGGTTTGATGGTGAATTCCTTGCTGATCAAGGAATTCACTAGACGTTCGACTCAAACGTTCTTTGGCATTGTCACTCCTGAACATTTTGATAGAAGTGTGAAATTGGGTTTTGACAAAGAAATGGAATTTTTGAAATAGCTGCAATACTTTGGATTTTTCCTTCATTAGGTATACCCATTTAAGATGAGTATAATCATCAATGAATGTTATAAACCACTTTGCTTGGCTTAGGGTCTTTATTTTTGCAGGGCCCCATATATCACTATGGATTAATGTAAAGGGTGCAGTGGGTTTGTAATCTTGTTTTGGATAGGAAGAACGGGTTTGCTTTGCCAATTGACATGTTTCTCATGAAAAAGGAATAGAGTCTTTATTGAAAAAAATGTGGAAACACATGCTTTATATAATTAAAATTGGGGTGGCATAACCTAGTATTCCACAAGCGTACATCTTTATTATGAGAATTGGAGCTAACTAGTGCCTTCCTTGCTCCTTTATTCCTAGTGCTTGAATCTTTAAAATAATAGAGTCCGTCTCATTCCTTAGCAGCAATCACAATCTTCCTCCTCGATGTCAAATCCTGAAATACACAACATTTAGAGTCAAAGATTACCCAACAATCATGATTATCAGTAAGTTTGTTCATAGAAATCAGATTTCATGTAAGGGCAGGCACAAGTAATGCATTGTGAATATCAAGGTGTTCAGATGATACTATAGTCCCAATTCCTTCAACCTTTATATATAATCCCTTGGTCACTTTAAACTTGAGGTTCTCATGGCAATATTTGATACCTTTGAATAAAGATTTGTTGCCAGTCATATGATCTATGGCTCCAGAATCTACAATCCAACTATCCTCACTAGTCACCATTGCATTAAGGGCTATAATGGTGTTACCTAACTATGCCAAGTTCACATTGGGGTTAGATTTTGATTTATTTTGTTTGCTGAGGATCCTTTTTAGTATTTGCTATTCTTCTTTGCTCAGACAATCTCCATCTTCTTCTTTTTCGTCAAATGAGGTATGATGGCTTTTTTCATCTTGTCGAGCCTTTTGCTTGCCATTGGAAGGTCTCCCATGTAATTTCCAGCATTCATTATTGATATGCCCCTTCTTGTTGCAATGATTGCACCATTTGCAGCCCTTCCTTTCATTGTTTTCCCATGGTGGAGGGCCTCTTGCTCCTAGTACCAAACCTTCCCCAAAAGGCCAAGTGCCTTGAGTAAGTTGTCTTCAGCTCTCCTTGAATTTTTCCATATTGAAGACTTCAAACAAAGAAGGTAGAGGTTTTAACCCCATGATTCTCCCCCTTACCTCCTTAAAGGCATCAGTAAGACCCAGCAGAAAATCGATGGTTTGGTCCTTCTTCACCAGTTGCCTAAAATACTAAGCATCATCAACATCCTTCCATGGGTAAACTTCAAAGAGATCTAGTTGCTTCCATATGCACATCAAAGTACTATAATATTGAGTCATCGTTGAGCTTCGTTTTTTCAGATCTCTAAGCTGCCTCCTTTGTTGGATTAGTGCTGTAGTGTTATCAAAGGTGGAATATGTGTGCTTTGCTGCATCCCATATTTCTTTGGCTGTCCTGACAAGAAGATAACCTTTACTAATTTCTAGTGTCATAGAATTACACAGCCTAGTCATTACCTGATTATTTTCAGCAAACCATGTGTCAAAGTTTGGATCAGTTGGAATGGGCTGGGGTGCCTCTCCATTGATATATTTTCCCTTTCTTCTTCCCCATAAATACATTAACACACTGTGACCACTGTAAATTGTTACTGCCATTGAGTTTATGGTTAATAACCATTGTCTGATTTTCTCCGGTGGATGAAGCTTCTAGTGCCATTTCAGATTTGGTTGAAGATGAGGTAGATGAGGTGTTGAGTTTCTGAACTTGTACCACTTACTAGGGCCATAGGTGAAAATTTTATATTGATTGGTTGCCTTGGAACAGATCCAAAAAGATGAGGAAAATCAACCGAGTTCATCTCTGCTGCAGGTTTTTTTTTCTTTTTTTTGCCGGCGCGTGCACTTCACGCGCAGAGGGTTGCAGTGGCACGTGACGGTCACGCGCTGCTCCATTCGTCACCGAACTCGGTGGAGGCACCGATCAGCGGTGTCTGAACCTTCTTATGGGGGCGGCGTTGTCTCACTCGCTGGCCTCTTTCCCTACAGATTGAAAAAAGCTCACCTCTCTCTGTCATTGTTCGCGTCCTCTCTCTCTCTCACTGTTTGCTGATTTTCCGAGGAGGCTGCTGAGTTCTGATCGAACCCAGTAGAATGGAATAACTCTCTGTATATTGCATTGTGAAAGGAGGGGTACAATATATAGATGCTGAAGGCTCAATTAGGGGGAGCATAATCAGCAATTACAATCATCATTAATACTGATTTATTCTCTCCTACTCCTAGGCATGATGATAGGAAACAAATAAGGAAAGATTGCAATTCAAATTTGATTTCTCACAGTTATTGATGCCACAGAAAGCAATTACATCTTAGAAAGTTAGACGATTTCTTGAAATGGAAGTAAGAAGTGTAATGATGTATGTTCTCTGTAGTGACTCTGGCTGTTCATTTTAATTGATTAATCAATATGAAAAGTCAAGAAAAATTGCACAGTTGAATCTAGCAGTTTTGACCATATTTACTACCTTAAAATTTGTCAACGTGTTGTGAGGGCATCAAGCTAACCTCCAAAGGCTCTAAAAATTGCTTCTGACTTGAATTAGTGTTCTAGGTTGATAGTTTGCTTGGTGCTCGTGGGGGTGCTTTTGAGCATGAAGCTACTAGAAGAATGAGGAATGAGTTCATGGCAGCTTGGGATGGATTGAGGACAAAAGAGAGTCAAAGAATCCTCATTCTTGGTGCAACAAACAGGCCTTTTGATCTTGATGATGCCGTTATACGCCGCTTACCAAGAAGGTAAATGACTAGATTTCTTTCACAGACTGGATAATAATATTTGTCTTCATCCAATTATCATGTTTTTGTCCTGAATCTTGTTCTGGGCTTCTCGTGAAGCAATTTATAGTTATCCGGTCATTGCATGAAAGTTTATGTTCTAATGAGAAGCTTACTCTGCCTTTCTCATTTATCACGCTTCAATATTATGGCTTCCGATCAATTGCGGAAAAAAGTTCTGGCTAAGCTCTACTGTGCTTTTTCATTGTCCAGGATATATGTGGATCTGCCAGATGCTGAAAATCGTATGAAAATTTTGAGAATCTTTCTTGCACAAGAAAATCTTGATCTTGATTTTCAGTTTGACAAACTTGCTAACTTGACTGAGGGATACTCTGGCAGTGATTTGAAGGTGAATAGTGTCTGTTATATTTCTTATTCTTCTCGAGCTTATATGTAAAGCAATTTGAGAATAAACATAATGTGCCCTGTATCTCACCCTCCTTCATTTATGAATTTCTTTTGGAAGAACCTTTGCATTGCTGCGGCATATAGACCTGTTCAAGAGCTCTTAGAGAATGAAAAGAAGGTACAGAGCTTATAAACCATCTTACGCCTATTTGGTCTTGCTGCAAATATGTTGCTTTGTCGAATCAAAATCACTTGCCAAGTGCCGCTCTTTCTTGTTATGTTGCTCCCCGGTTGGTTTCATCTGTCGTGCAATTTTTTTCTTGGTTCGATTACCTGGCTTCATGTTGGGAAGTTGAAACTTAGATAAATATACTTGCGTATCTATGTTTGTACTTGATGGACTTACTTTGCCAGGTTACATAATGTATCTTTTTGGTTTATACAGGCGAGCTACAGTGATCCAACCCCAGCATTAAGGCCTCTAAAATTGGATGATTTTATTCAGGCAAAATCTAAGGTATATGATTATATTTTGATTTTTTTCCCATTGTATTTTATAGAAGTAGAAAAGTGTATTTGAAACGCTTTTTTGGTTCAGCATGTTCAATTTCGGTTTTCTGACCAAGGTCTGATGAAACCCGCAGGTTGGCCCATCTGTTGCCTATGATGCAACAAGCATGAATGAGTTGAGGAAGTGGAATGAAATGTACGGAGAAGGTGGAAGTAGGACAAAATCTCCATTTGGATTTGGAAGCTGATGATAATAGAGCTTTTTCTGACTAATTTTACATTGCAAAGCAAAATACACGAAAAGTGGAAAATGGCACAGCGATACTCTATTTCTCTCAGTTCTCATGAATGTTTGGTGAAAAGTTCAGAGACAAATATGGGACTTTGCCCGTTCTCTCTTTTTCTGAACTTCACCTCTAGAAAATATATTTTAATCCCTGTATTGCTGGTTGTTTGCCACGTCATCCGGCGCTCCAATATGTTACTCTGGACAAGAGTTCTTTAGTTTTGACTAATTCATAGCTTATTCTTTTTCTTCCCCTCATGTTGAGCTCAATAATATAGTGGAGTAATTTTTAATGCAATTGGTAGCCCTTTATTTGGTCTTATCCGTCATAGGCTTCGTGTATAATCGTTGACCCAAAAAAAAAAAAAAAAAATCCTTGTATCATGATCGGTTGTTTACCCTATTTGTATACCGATATTTAATAATTTAACTCATGTTACAAAAAACCAAATTAGTTATACTCGCATGCGGCAATATCCGAAGTATAACAAAGACTTCAGTGAGATAGAAGCATGCTGTCTTTGCATGATATTTGGAAACTGAAGTCGAGATTGTTGAGGCAGAAGACCAAGTACAAATAGAGTGAGTTTGTCAAGGATATATAAATATAGATTGTTGGAAATTGTACTAGGGGTTAATGATTGTGTTTTGAGTATTTTAGTTAATGAATTTTTTATTTTCATTATCATAATCTTTACATGTTTGTTATGAAAAAATCATTCTTGAATAAGTCATAGTGATTATTCTAAATATCTATAATTGATCATCTAGTGAGTAAAGATGAAATAAAACAATTATGACTTTGTAAAGGTATAGAGATATAAAGTAAAGTCATAGGTACTTGTAAGAATGTAAGATGTTGAACCAACCTGTTGTAAGAAAGATATATGAATTAAGTCATAAGTTTGCCTCGTGAACGAATAAGTCACTGTGCTCTTTCATTTAAGATTATCATGGATTCCTACAAGAGAGTCGTTTAACTTTAACCTAGTCAAAGTCATTTTTGATCGAGTGATAATAAAGGTTATGTTCGAACCCCTCAATGAGTGAGTTTGATAAATGTATGGCCATACTACAACGAAAAGGAAGTTTCATTTCTACTGTCAAACTACTCAGGAATTGAGAAAAAAATGGTATGCCTCATCCTTGACCATAATATCATGTGATAAAAGTGATGTGATGTGATTGTATGATAGATTGTATCGGTTTATAGATCCTCAGAAGAGTTGGGTAGTCATAATATCTTGCTAAAAGCCACTTGCGACTTATGGGCTAATATAATCATTGGCACACTGCCAACTTCATATAGTTCTACAAGGTCGCATATAAAATAGCCCAACACAAACTAAAATGTCCAAATTCATTGAATTTAAGGTATGTTCAAATTCAGTGAATATTATAGGGTTGAAATATATATATTGGTACATATATATATATGTACATTAAATATGTGTGTGTGTGTGTGTGTATGTATTATATACAATAATGATATAGTATCTTGGATTTAATTTATAGAGAAAGATTAAATCTTGGGTTTGATTTACAATGATAGATCAAATCTTAATATAATATCTCGGTTTTAATTTATGAAGATAAATTAAAATCTAATCTTGTTAGCTCTTTATCCAAATTAAATAAATGGGTTAAATTATATCTGTTGGATGGATTTAACTAAACCTTTTTTATTTAAATTTTTCTTATCGATAAAAAGGAAATTACATGTTAATTGATCTGATATGATTTTGATTTTGAAATTGATAAAGATTGATTTTTGAAATTAAAAAAGGATAGCTCTGGCTAGTTATAAATAGACAAACAAAGTTTTCTGCATAAGAAAAAACTATAAGAAAAGAGAGGGAAAATGATATTAGAGAGTTGATCCTAGAGTCGGATGTCAAAGCGCTAGCATACCATTTGTGTTGAAAGCCATTTGTGTGGATATCAAGAGAGGGAACTGATCATAATTGTTGGCTTTTCGAAATCAAAGAAGAAATTAGAAGGAGATTTTGGAACGTCAAAGCGAATTAAAGAAAGATACAATTCTTACTACACGACTTCAACAAAGGTAGAGATTGGAAAAAATTTAATACTCCAGTGTGCCTTTCAATCCCAACATAGGCAACCGGTTACATTTAAAGCAACTTATCATTAAGATGCATGTGGCAAGCTTTTGTTTTGATTTAAAGCTGATATAGTTGTTGAGGGTTAACTGTGACTCCTAAATAAGTAGATGCTTGTAAAAACATGTCTCACCATGGATATTCTTCTCCAGAAATTCTATCATAATAACTTAATAATCTTGTATCTTATTCTAGAAAGATCAAATTGGCATATCTATTTTAAAGGTTCTTTCACCCTAGGAATTAGAATGGAATCGATTTCATTCAATGCTTCCAATGCTCTTGTAGAAAACTTTTATGTACATATAGGAGTGGTGTGTTTTTGTAGAAAACTTTTATGTACATATAGGATGTGTTTTTTAAAATTTCTTACGTGAATTTTTTTTTTAAATATAATTGAATGACTAAAATTTAATGAACTTTTGAAGGAACAGTAGAAATTGGAACCATTCTTTCTTTAATGATTGTAATTGAGCCATTAGTTTAAAAGGAATTATTGAAACTTCCACATATCTTCTGCCTTTGAAGGAATGAATCGCAATACAAGTATTTACTCAACTTTCACTGTCTAAAGAACCATTTTAACGACACCTGTAAAATAATATTACCTTTAAAAAATTCAAAGCGTAGACATGGAGATATCCCCAAGGCATATAATTATATAAAAGACGGAACAATATTCTGGGTCACGGCTTATTTATGTAATTATCTTTTTAACATTTTATATAAAATGTGTCGCTGAGTAAGCTCACGTTTTTCAGATAAACAATAGTTCAGAAAAAGGAGAAGAAAAACAACACGATCGCTCGCTCAAACAAGTTCCTGAGTAGTGGTGTGTATATTTTGGAAACCGGACGATCCATGTTTTTAGGCAACCATTATCAGTAACCCAAAATATATCCGGCATGCTTAATGAAGAAATTCTGAGAAAAATCATATCTACTCCATCTATACTTCCCATAGAGCTCCTGCTCAATCAGATAATCTCCCAACTCACATGACCACCAGATGCTCTGCAAAACCATTGTGTTCAATACTCTTGGCACAAAATCTGGCAGACAAAGCGCAGAAATCATTCCCCAGATATTCCTAGTAGATGCCATCATCTGCAATAAGTAAGGAGGAGAGGTTGAGCATGATAATTTAGAAGTTGGCTACATTGAAACAAGCCAAAGCCAAATATTCAAATAGAAGATGATCAAAGTGAATAAAAACTGGTACATGCATTTAACCACTAAAGTGATGTTCAAGCGGACAATACCTTCCCCCTCATCTATGTCATTGTAATCATCTTCATCATCGTCGAAATATTCATTCTGAAAGTGCAAGGTATTAGTTCAACATTTTGTTTTCTAATTTTATCTTTTCAATAAAAAACCATAAATCATAGATTTTCCAATTTTACAATTTATCCCGTAAAACAGTGACAACTGGAAAAGGAAAAGAAAGAATATTAGTGACTTGACTCATCAACCTTCCATTATAAACCCCAAACTACTGGAAGTTGTTAAGCCTCTTGTATATCATATTAGGAAAATTTAAAATCACATGGTAGAAGCTCCAAGCACCTCTTACATAATTGTTCAAAACTTCAAGTTTATACTGCCCCGTGCTTTAATGGACAGGGAAAAAAGAAGTCGCCCCAAGGGTCAATATGAATGAGAATGGGGGGCTTGAGGTGACTGCTGATGAATGGGTTTTGCAACAAAAAAGCATACTACTTTTGAATGGGTCAATACCATAATACTAGAAATATGTAAGAAAATTATGACGTCGCAGTTGAGGCCATTGTGGAACCTGATTATAGTCATCATCACTAAGTTCTTCCTCGATCTCCTCATCTGCATTTTCATCTTCATCTTCATTTTCCCCTTCTTTCTTTTCTTTTTCACCTTTATCTTCCTGGCCCTGAAAGAAAAAGAATCGTTGACAAAGGATTTGGGAACCATAACATGAGTAGAAGTTTCCCTATACTGTTCATATCTAAAAAAGCAAAAATAATACTACATTGGATAAGGGTGGTCAACGGAACATCACTCGACTAAGTATACATTTGACAATGAACCATCCCCCTTCATTTATTAAACAAAAATCATATTTGAAAAAGTAAAAGCATCCAGAAAATTACAAAACCACCTCATAGTATTATAGAGTGAGCTGATGCCAAATTAAATAAGGAATCCAGGAAAGTTGAGCTGCAACTATGACCACTGTAATGTTACCAAGGAAAAATGTTGGCATGATACTTTAACCAGAGGTATCTTACCTGGGCCTTTTTCTCAAGTTGTTCAAACAAATCTAGTGTCTTCAAATCTGTCACACAAACATCTTAAATAAGCCTTATGCAAGATTACAAGTCTATCTACATGTCATATAATTCTATCATAAGTTGAGAAGGATGTGCCTAAAAGCTGTAGTTCACACCAAATCCAAGTCCTTCACAATGTGACAAAATCCATTCAATAAAACCAATTTTGGCAGCAGGTGAAGCTCTCCAACATTTTATGGAAAAATTATTGTTTATTTTTCAAAACAAATCAATTATCTATAACTGATACAAGCAGAAACAGAAGTTTCAAAACGATTTTTCAGAGGGAGAGATCTATTTACACTATAAAGGTGAACTTCTATGCCAAAAATTAAAATGATCATGGCTCAAATTATCACACAACTGAAAAATTTAACAAATAAATGCACACAAAAGGCATGTGAAATCATCAAACCTGACTCTGGATTCCACCGGAAACTTTTTCGCTTTTGTATACGTCTTGTTGTACCTGAAAATGCCAAATGGAGAGTTGGAGAATCTTCATCAAAATGAACGTAAAAGGTTAAAAGCATAATGTATTTGTGGAATTTAAAACATGACTACTGTCGTTATGTATTCCATTGTACACACCTTGAATCAACTCCTTAGGAAAATCTTTGAACTCTAAAACTTGTGAAAGAGAATCACGAGTAAACACAGCCTTTTGCCTGTCAGAAAATCTTTCCACGTCTAATCTTTGCCTCTCTGACATTTGGACAGATGTTAAAATACTGTAAATGAACCTTAGCACAATAAAAACTAGTACACGGTTGAGTGAGGCAAAATTTTCATATATTTCGAGCCAAATATGAGCAACTATAAAATAGACAATAAATAAAAGTTTTGAAAACTCCATGTCTGGTCTATCATGTTGCACCTCAAACCTGATTATATATCAAGGCCCCTTTATCCCCATCTGATGCGATATATGGCACAAACTCCCTTCATTAGAGTAAAAGAATTTACCTTATACATCACAATAGAATATATTTAGGTTCTGATAGATATAATACAGACAGCAGAGAAGGTGCACAATAGCTCCAAAGCATCTAGCCTCACTTCTCACACTCCTGTTGTTACACTATATTTACTTGGGTTTACTGCTTCTATATTTATAAAATGAACCGTCAGCTCTGCTAGAGGGGTATTCTGCATTGGCCCATTATGTGTAAGAAATTAAATTTTATGCAGGAATTTGACATGAGAATAGTTTGCATAAGCATAGTTTGCAAAGCATGGTTATGGTGCAAGAGGAGTGCAAAGTTCAGGCAAGAGAACTCAGGAAGACGTCCATAACTTGAAATCTTGTGCTTTAATTACCTACCACCTCTCACTACAATTATGGTGCATTGTCAAATATTTTGGAATTGACACGGCTTTTACATATCTAATCAATGATAATTGACTTCTTATGATACATAAATCATGTGTACGAATAATTTTAATGCTCACTCTTTGAGTTAGCGTCCTCTAGAAAGTAAGGAGAGGCTTTCCAGTAATTCTTCAACTTGTTATTCCAGTTAAGCAACCTTTTCACACTGGCATCAATATCATCCACTTTAGCATCAGGCAAGACAACATCCTGCAGTTTCATTTGGACAGTGATGGACAGTCATGTAAGTCATTAGCTATAACAATGGATCAATGTATATATAAATATTGTCACAACTTTTAAAAGAATTGCTCCATAACATATCCAATGCATAATGAAAGACAGGACTGGCAGAAGAGACTACAGTTCTTTGTTTTAATTTTTGGTTTTTGTCTACTGCCATTGGAACAAAAACCAAAAATTAAAACAAAGCTTTTGTAAATTCATTACATAAATCATTTAATCATCCGATTAAAAGCACTCATCAAATTAATGGACAAAATTACTTTTTCTTGGTTACAATATCCATACCTCCCCAACCAACCAGCCCCAGCTAAGGTTAACTGTAATATGGACTAAGATGGTTGTTTAGTCAAAGACACACCAGAATCCAGATTTAATAAAATCCAACTTATTTGTTAAGTTCAATTTCTGCACAAAGTACTAGGCCTTCGATAATGAAAGAAAATTGAATAGTCAATGTCTCAAAAAAAGGTCAAATTACCTCAGGAAAAAGCACAAATGCCTCTGGTTTGGCAAATGAATGGCCGCCCCAACCCCCATAACCCCGTCCTCGTCCTCTTCCTCTGTTTGCCATTTCTATAACAGTAGAATGTAAGCAAAGGTTGCTCTAACGTCTAAGAATGAAAACCACACTCCGGTCATATAAACGATAATAAGAACACTATAAAGAAAACAACATGGGACGTGACAACAATTAAAATCAAAGATTGAGTTAAAGACTTTAAATAAAAAATTAATATAACTTGTTGTACAAAATAATAAAACACCCGCCAAAATTAAAGCATACAGGATGGCAATTGTAAACATGAGTGAATTTTTCAAAATAACCAGAAGAGAAAAAGATAAGATAGCCCTCGTACAGCACGATATTGAAATGAAAAGAGGACCAATAAGAACTTACAAAAAAAAACAGCAAGTATAACAGAAACAAAATAAAATACCGAAAGTCGAGCATACGGGGGGCAATTATGTATGGAAGAACAATATCATCCAATTTGTTGGCATAAACTTCTCAGAATAGTAATAATAAACTTACAGATCCACACAGCAAAAGCAAGAACATCATCCATCCTATTGTTTAAGGTGTTACTTGAGTACAGTCATCACCAATAAAAGAGGGAGAGAACAGGAGAATAGGTACCTAAAGTGCTTCTTTCATGAGTCCGTCCGTTCTATGTAACTTCAGTCCTCAGTGCGGTGGAGTTATGAAGCATAACGGAGCACGGCAGAGGAATAGACGAATAGAATCAGTGTTTCTCGGGTTATATTCGTGAGATTGTTTCTTCCCCGTATTTCCTCTCCGTCCCTTGCCCTGTGTTCCGTCTTGATGCCCAGACCATGCGTGGCCTAATAGGTAAACAAACTGACGACTGCGTAGTTGCCCGATGATGGACTGAGATTGTCTCCGCTGCGGCCCCGTTAAGTAAAATGGGAAGAAGAAAACAAAAACCGAGCGAATTTGGCGATGGAAATGCTAATTGTTGTATTGCTGTGGGACCCATCCACTAGCAAAACATTTGAAAAATTAATTGGATATCCATATTGCATGGCATTATACCTTGTAATCTCCTATTGAAGAGTTTCTAACATTTATCTCATATATCATATAATTGTACAATTATGTTGATTTATTCTTCTTGTAATTTATGTCTTTATATTAGTATACAATGTTAGTTCTCTATAAATAGATGTGTTGTACACACATTTAAGTATATACAATGAAAAGAGAGAGCCCCATTTATTCTTTCCTTCAACTTTCTCTCATCTTTTCCATCTCTTTATCTTAATTTCTTATATATTCTTTTATTTTAGGGAAAATTGGTAGAAAATACCTCATAAAGGAATTTATTATCCAAAAGAACCTGGACCCTTTTGCAATTTGAAGGTCCTTTATTATTAATAAGTTAAATGGTGAAAAGACACAATTGCCCCTAGGAAAGAGGAGAAAAAAGAGACTCGATGGAAGCTGAGAGACATCAGCGGAAAGGAGAGCAGAGAGCAAAAAAAAAAAAAATCACTAGCAGAGTCGTCGTCGCCATTCCTGAAGCTTGGTCGGGTTGTAGTGGAGACTGATAACTACACCATCCTTCAGCAGCATCCTTTGTTAGCTTCCTTCATACTCTTCATCTATTTAGCGTGCCACTTAACCAAGATATTTATTGTTATTTATTTGTTCTCTGACTAGACATGTTCTTTCGCATGAGTAAGAACTCACTGGCTAGATATGATTTGGTTTTACTATCTCTGATGCCACTCTTTTCTCCTTCTAATACCTAAGAATGGTGTCTAACATTTCTCCTCACTTCCTTTCTTTGCAAACTCTGTAAGTAATTGAAAGCTTGAAAACTAACAAAAGCTCATAACTTCCTTTCTTTCTGCATTCTTGTCATAGTTAATGCTTATTTGCTGCAGTAATTTCAATACTTTTCTGATGCTGCACACTATGGATTTGATCAACCCTTTTCTCTTGACCTTTATTTTGTGATGTTTTACAAGTCGTTTACTTTAAGCTACAAGTTATGTTTTAATTTGCAATGCAACGGTTGAATCATTGCTTTGTGTTTGTGATTATGAATATATTGGCAATTGAATCTCTTTTGTTTGTAATATGTTTGTCTTACAATAATGCTAAACGTACTATTCTTTTGACCCGATTCCTTAGGGCACCAACATGTTAAATTTGTATACTTTGATTTTACTGTAATAGAGTAACATTGCATTTGTGGTTGTAGAGATTATTTGTGTGCTTATCTGACAAATAATTATTTTTAATTAGTAGGATGGTAGTTGATTATCTATTTTACAACTTAATAAACTTCTAATGGTGGTGTAATGATCTTGAGCTTGTGTTTGGAGATGCTTTTCCCCTTTTTGGTGCGTAGGAGAGAAATAGAATTACTCTTCTCCCATTCGAAGAAGTTGCTTTATGAGCTACACATTTGGTTAGAACCAAAATCTTAGCTCATAAGACATGAAAATTGCTTCATGAAGCTTAAGTGATGGGTAATAATTCTCTAAGGTCAGGGAAATGAAAAATTTGCTTTGTCCACAGGTCAATATTTGATATCACCAAATGTAAAGAAATTAATCTTTTATACAGGAAGATATTGCACAAAAAGGTTTGATGTGATTTGGTGGTTAGTGACACATGCGAAGAATAAACATCGAAATAAGGTGATGGCAAGAATGACATGAGTACAAGTTGGGAAGAAGATGGAGTAATCATTGTCTAATATTATTGAACATATGAAGAAAATGTTTTTGATGTGTAACTACAACATTATACCTATATAATGTAAATGTATTTTGTTGTTCAGCATTTGAATGTAACACATGCAAGTGTTTGTCAAATGGTGTAGTCATTGTCTAATATCTTTGTTGTTCAGCATTGTCTATCATATGGTGAAAACAAAAGATTTAATTTTGTAATATACAAATGAAAATATGCAAGTGTTTCTCAAATATGCAAGTTGACAATGGACAAGTGAGTTTCCCTAATAATTCTACAAATATGCAACAAAAAAAAAGAGAATTCCCAAAACTTTGTAAAATGGCCAATAAAATTCCAATAGATATGAAATGCAACTGAGCTTCCACTAAATGCAATTAAGCTTCCATGGCTTGTAAAATGGCAAAAAAATTTCGATAAATATGAAATGCAACTAAGCTTCCGTAAAGTGCAACTGAGCTTCCATGGGTTGTAAAATGGCAAAAAAATTCTATTAAATTGGAAATGCAACTGAATAAATATCTAGTGAGAGAAGAAATAAATAACAATAAATATCTTGGTTAAGTGGCGCACTAAATAGATGAAGAGAATGAAGGAAGCTGACAAAGGATGCCGCTGAAGGATGGTGTAGCTATCAATCTCCACTACAACTCGACCAAGCTTCAGGAACGGCGACGATGACTCTGCAAATGAGGCTCAAAGCTCAAAGGCGACTCTTTTTTTTTGTGCTCTCTGTTCTCCTTTCCACCAATGTCTCTTAGCTTCAATCGGGTCTTTGTTTTCTCCTCTTTCCTAGGGGCAATTGTGTCTTTTCAACATTCAATTTATTAACAATGAAGGACCTTCAAATTGCAAAAGGGTCTAGGTCCTTTTGGATAATAAATTCCCCGATGGGGTATTTTCTACCAATTTTCCCTTTATTTTATAACACAATAAACATATTATATAATTATATAAATAATAATATAAATTATATATAGAGGGAGCATGTATCAATAATATAAATGAAGAAATAAATAAATAAGTATAAATGCAGCAATATAAATAAATATCACTATATGAATAAATATAAATAACAGAAAAATAGAAAAATAATAAATAATAACATCAATAATAATAAGTAACATGAATGAAGTTAACAATATAACAGTAATAGAATAATGTGTGTGTGTGCGCGTATTAGTTATGGTGCTGTGACTTATGAGTATAACAATAATTGAATAATAAATTGTATCAATTATAAGTAAAGTATAACGGAAAATGTAAATTATAAAAACAATAAATAAATAGCAGTAAATAAATAAATGAATAACAATGAATTACAAAATAAAATAGAAAATAGCAGAAAATGTAACAATGCAAATATAATAATATAAATGATAATTAAATAAAATTCGTAAAAACAAAAAATAATATAAAGTAAAATATTATAGCAAAAATTAAAATCTTATGACTTTAGGTCAATGATAAGAAGTCAATATTATATCACTTTTAGCCATTTATCTTTAGGATAAATGAATTATGTGGCTTTTGACCATTCAACAAAAGCATATAGCTTTTGGCCATATAATACCGAATTAAATGGATGTAGCTTTTGGCTATATTTGTCAAATAGAGAAAGATATATGGCTTCTGGCCATTTAATATAACTTCTGGTTATATAATCTTAAGATAGATAATGAGTATGGCTTCCAGCCATATAATCAAAACAATATAACTTTCGGTCATACTTTCAAAATATAAAATTAGATTAATATGGCTTCAGGTCAAAATTAATATAACATCAATAATATCACAAAGAACTTGTAAGGAAGATTGAAATAAGATAGGATAACAATCTCCAATTCTAGCTATGAAATCCAATGTTTAAAACAACCAGTAAAAGAATCTCTTTAATTACATATAGTGATTCATCATATTATCCTAGATTGATTAAGAATAAATAAATTACAGATGCACAAAGTAAAGGAATTATTAAGGTAATTATAAGAAAAACCTCACATACTGTACAATCTAAATATCATTATGCAACAAACAAAAAACTACAAGGATCAACAAGATGCCAATAATTCATCCGGTAGAATATAGTGCTGATAACGTGTTATAAAAATAGAGGATTTGATATAAGAGAGACGAGTAGGTAAGAGAGGCAAGAGGAAATTGAAGAGAAAGAAGGGGAGATTCTCATTCACTTGTATATTCCATGTTCATCCAATCCTTTGTGTTACAACTCTATTTATAGGCTTCAAATCCTTCCAAGAGTTATAATTTCATTAACCTAAGAATTGATCCACATTATGATACAACATAAAGGCATTGGAGGTTATATTCTTAATCATAAAATGGAATCCTAAGAGTCTATGTAGTTATGAACATCCAATATAGCTTTAAGTTTAGAATTCTAAAAGACAAAGGTTATGAACATCCACACTTGATGATATTATGATATTCATAACATTTTATGGATTATTAATAAATTGTTGTGATTCATGAAAAATAAAGGAAGAGTCCCAAGAAAATACCTTTAAATTGTAAAGGACAAATCAGGATTTTGAATTTCCATAATTCTAAATCAAAATGTTGGACTAAAAAAGGGTTTCAAAATGTTAGTGGAAAGATAATATTACTTATGAAGTATTAAGAAAGAAAGACTCTTCACTATTCATTTGAATAAAAAAATTCATTCAGATGAATAGTGTTTCATTTTATCCAAATGAAAAAAGTTTTCATTCAAATGAAGCCACTATTCATCCAAATGAAAACTTCTTTCATTTAGATGAATAGTGTCTCATAGTATCTTATCTTTATAGATAAGACACTATTCATTCAAATGAAAAACTTTTTCATTTGAATGAAGCCACCATTCATACGAATGAAAAAAGTTTTCATTCGGATGAAAAGTGTCTCATTTCAACACTCATCGTGATATCAAAACATGCTCCAATACTTTCTGAAATCTTCTTGTACCCTCTGCTTATGTGTCTTTAATATCATATTAAAATATCTTCTACACTAAAATTAATTTCACTTGTCTTCTTAGGGCCCGTTTGGTTGAGAGAAAATATGGGAAGGAAATGTAAAATAACGATTTTCTAACCTTCAAATGATGTTTAGGTGCTAACTTTTCCGATGACCTAATTTTGATTTTGCATTTAATTCTAGGTTTCTAGAATATTCTTTCATTAATTTTTAGGGTTAGGTTGAGGCCTATAAATAGCACTTCAACTCATTTGTTTTGTACGTTTGATGATTTGAATAATATTAAGTTTTTTCCCTTCTCTCAGTTCTCTTCTCCCTTATTCATTAGATTTCTCCCTCCTTCTTGCTGTTTTCCCTCCTCTGTTCTCTCTCTTTCTCCTCTCTTCCTATATATTCTCCCTTTCCCCTTCCTTGTCTTGTATCAATTAGTATCAGAGCCAAGTTTCACTTCCTTTCTGTTGCCTAAACCACGAAAAAACCTCTCAAAAATTACCCACCATCACCTTTTTTCTAGTATCTCATTGTTTAGAGCTCTTCACACACCACCAACTCCATACTCTTCTTCTTAGAAAACCCAATCGGATCACCAATTTTCACAGCCAAAAACCACCACACACCCCTCCACACGGCACTGCAAGATTTGCAATGGGATCCATGCGCCGACATCCTGATGCTATTGTGCGCTGTTGGCACTGTTTTTCTCCTGGTTTGTGACACTCCAATCGTTCTGAAAGCGTCAGGTCATTATACGGAAATGTGTTGGGGTAAAGGTTTTAACTTTAGGCTCCTAGTTGGTAAATTGTTGGAGTAACTTTTATTGTCTTTGTTTATTTGATTTTTATTGGAAAAAAAGTTCAAGAAAACTAAACAAAAGAAAAGGAGTAGTGAAAAAAAAGAAAAAAAAAGGAAAAATAAAAAATATTACAAAAAAAAAGTGTAACAAAAAAAAGCCCCAAAAAAAAAAGATAAAAGGCGGAAAATATATATAGGTTTTTAGAACCGTCCTAAAACCTTAGGAGGTATGCTACTCAATTTGAGTTATGGGTTTTAAGGGATGCCAATGCATAGAGTACTGATGTAAATACAACACTCCACCTCCATATGTCCAACATCAACAAGGCTATGAAAGTTATCGACGATATGAAGGTGATGAGCTTCAGTACACTAACAGTCGACGATATGTGTATGAACGTGATGACTTTTATGCTCCCCGCTATCAGCATGATAATCATGATTACAATGAATATATCGATTGTTATGGGTATGTTGAGCAATGTCATTATGAGCATACTTACGCCACCAGTATAAATATACTGCTCATTGTGATTACACTAGCCATGGTTTGTACAAGTATGTTGACCACTATCAAAACAAAGAAGTAGAGTGTTATCTATATGAAAACTCCAGCTTCTTCCTACCTATAGTAGAAGTAGATTACACAAGGGCTAAAAGACATGACAAGGTTGAAGTTGAATTCTGTCAAGAGTTGTGTATATTAATGACCAACTTTAAGCATATTCACGATGAAGTGAAAGGGGAATTGAAAGAGATATTATCCCTATTAAACACGTCAACAAATGATGAAGTTTCTTTCTTAAACGTAGAAGATGCCACCATAACTCTAATGAAAGAATTGTCCCAGCTCCTATGGAGCCCACTTAGAGCATTAAAATAACTATGATAGCATCTGTCCCCCAAGAAGCACCACTAGGCCCTCCAATGACTCAAGTGAGTGAGGAGTCTGATCTTGTCATTAATGCTAACAGCTTGCTAAGCAATGATCTGGCTACATTTCCTAATGCTGCTCCACTGCTTAAAAGATCATTCCATGATTACCTTACCTATTGGAAAGCTTTCTAGACATTCTCAATGATTAAACTATGCATTCCTTCCATGTTGTTCTCTTTGGCTATCTCACTTGGTGGAAAGGTTTTCCAGATGTTCATTGTCATTAAGCTGCTCACTTTTGATGTGGGTTTCTTTTTTGTTATCCTACTTGTTGGAAAGGATTTCTAGATACAGGCGTCGCATTGACTCCCACCCTTCCCTCCCCAACTCTATGCCTTCATTTTAACTCGTCAGGAGTCGAGTTCTTCAAGTGGAGGAGAAATGATGTGATATGAAATAATGGTTGGTTAAGATTTTAAGATATTTATCATTATGAGAAAATATTTAGATTTTATGTTAAATGATTATTATCTTTTATCACTAATTTTGATTTTGCATTTAATTCTAGGTTTCTAGAATGTTTTGTCATTAATTTTTAGGATTCAATTGAGGCCTATAAATAGCATCTCAACTTATTTACTTTGTATGTTTGATGATTTGAATAATATTGAGTTTTCTCTTCTTTTAGTTCTCTTCTCCCTTATTTATCTAGTTTCTCCCTCCTTCTTGCTGTTCTACCTCCTCTATTCTCTCTCTTTCTCCTCTCTTCCTATATATTCTCCCTTTCTCCTTCCTTGTCTTGCATCAGTTAGACTCTTGCAGTAAATTACTTGGCGTGCTAAAGTTGTCCTCCTTCTGGGAAAGCAAAAAACCTGCAAGAGTTCTATCAAGTGAAAGTTCCATGTCCTTTAAATTTCAATTTAAGTGCCCATGGCAATGAAATTTCAAAAGAGTTGAATTCAAATTGAAGTGTTCAATTTGAATTTATTGATGAGAAAAAGTTGCACAAATTTAAATTTGAAACTTGAATTCGAATTTTTTTTTAAGATAGCTCAAAGTTCAACATTCAGTAAGTTTTAAATGGCTAAATCCGAATCTGGAATCTAAATTTCAATTTGGCAGAGTAAAAACAAATGTCAAATTTGAATTTGAAATTTAAATTTGACACTATAGAAAATTAGTCTAAATTTAAATATCTCTAATATTTTTCTCACAGGGATTATAATTATCCCATAACTATCTACACTCTACATCCATACTTATTTTTATATTTATATCAAATATTTATATTTATTTATACAAAATTTGAATTTTACGTGTGAAAATCAAAGCCAAATTCAAATTTTGAAGCTAAATTTGAATTTGACATAGTAAAAGTAAAATGCTAAATCTGAATTTGAAATCGAAATTTCAATTTGAAATGGAATAAGCAAATGCTAAATTTAAATTTGAAATTCAAATTTCAATTTGATATGGTAAAAGCAAAGGTCAAATATGAATTTGGAATCAAAATTTCAATTTGGTATTGTGGAAATAGAGCATAAATTTAAATTTCACTCATGGCGTGGAAATTACTAAATAAATAAAATAGAAAGTATTTAAAATAATTTTAAATAAATATATATTCCTAATATTTTTTTAACTCCACATATTATCTATCTTTCTATAACTATCGACACTCTATCAAATATTTATATATGTACTAATTTTTATATTTATATTGAATGTTTGTATTTATTTATTTAAATTATAATTTTTACAAAAGAATATGAGAGAGAGTTCTTTGGGATGACTCATTGTAGTTATTTATTTTCCCTTTATTTTATTGTATTATTATTAATTATCGTTGTTATATAAGGATATAAGTATCCAAATATAATAGATTTGATTCAATATCTTAATAAAATAAAATATTTATATTGTTTATTTTTTGACCAAAATTTGTGTTTTATATTTTTATTTAATTTTTAATCATTTTATATCTACAGTAATTTGTATTATGTTTTATTTACATTAAGTTTTTTTAACAAAAAAACACTTAATAATATACTAATATTATTTTATTTATTTAATCATATTTTTTATTTTTTATATTTATTTAATACTTTATCTATTTGACTAATAAATACTCAGTAAGGATAATATGATCATTTGTACATTTTTTTTACTTATCTTACTATCATTTTCAACCTACCAAATATAATTATTTTTTATCAAATCATTTTCAATTCCAATACGTGCCAAACATATCACCACTTAAAAATTTTCAATTCAATTCCATTTCATTTCATTCCATTCAATTCCGTTCCATTACAACATATTTCTTGAACCAAACAGGACCTTAGTATCTTCAACCGCTCAGAATGAATCCCACTCTAAATCACTTAAAATAGTATTTTTACTTAAATCGAAAAAAAATTTCTTTCACATACTTACTTCGAATTGTGTAAAATCACTTCAAAATAAGCTAATTTAAATGCTCACGTATTCTGTCTCTGCTGAGCTAAATTTTCATGTATTATAAACCTTCAAGATCAAGCCTGTACTCATCAACTGAGAGAGAAGACTCTGCCAATGATAATGGCTTGCCCACTCAGTTGATTTAGCATTTGGTAAAACAATTAATAAGGTGCTTGGACAGCTAATCAGTTAGGATTATTTGTTGCGTCTAGTATATGCTTATTTTCACTAACCCATAAACAAATGGTCGTTTAAGGGGGAGGCCAATGAGCCATTGCAACCGTATAATGCATTTGTTCTTATGCTATGTATCTAAACTTTGATTGAATTACTTCTATAGCGAGGCTTGCCCAATCATTTGAGTATACTCAATTTGGGGATCATGAATGGCTTGACAATTAAATTTACTGGTTGTGAGGGTGATTTAATCATACTTAAACGTCTGAAATCTTAAATTTGACATCAAAAGTCAGGCTAAATAATAGAAAACTCGGAAATCATTTAAAAGTTAACTATAAATCATGTGATTATTGACTTAATTGATAGGATAAATTGATTTAATGTAGCTTTTCTTCTATATGCTTGCTCATGGTAACATCTTCCGGTCTATATTTGCATTTCGTCACTCATTATTTTACTTTGAAATTCGTTATTATGCCAACAAATTTTAATTTATCATCCAATTCAGTTCCTCTTGTGCAGAAATTTTATTGTAACGTTAAACACTCATGAGTTTCACATGATATGAAAAAATGAGTATGGTCAATAAACAATATTTGATTATTTATATTTGATTTTTTTTTCAAATATTCATTATATTAATGAACAATGATGGATGATTTATATTCGATTTCTTTTCAAGTATTCATTATATTAGTGAACAATGATCGGAGGATTAATGTTAGATTTTTTTTGTTTCAAATATTCAGCCGCATCCATCTTGCGCGGGTGTTTCCCGCGAAATTCAAAACTGATGGCATGACGTTCCTCGGAGCGGAAGGCCCGACTTGACTTAATCACCAATAGCCATTGTCTTCAGACACTCCACCCTTCTCCTGGGACAGAATTGCCGCCACACGCCACCGTACCCAGCAGCAGCCAGCAAATTCACTTTTCTTCTACCCTCCTTAAACGATTGCCGCCACAATTGCCACTACACGCCACCGTACAATTGCCGCCACACTTGGTCGAGCTCACCGTCGGATGCCTTCCACCGTTATCAGCCCTGCGTGGTTATACTCCGGCAAGTATTGAACAAGGTTGGAACCACTGGGCTTTATCTTCTACCAAAATCCGCTGAGACTGATTCTATTCAATCCGGCTTTGAATTTGTTCTCCGCATCATCTGTTCCCTGCATGGTTGTCAACCCTCCATCGGACACCGTCGCTTTCTTGCTCCATTTTAATTAACTGGAAGATGGTAAATCGCAAGAGTGTTATCATTGCCATGCTTCAGTGGCTTGGAGGAGTTGCCTGAATCAGTTGGCTTACCTAGGCATCTTCGTTAAAGCAATCTGGAACGAAAGGGCATGCTATTAACTATGCATATTTCAAAGGTTTTAGTGAGTATCATATAGGTCCGCCTAAAGTTACTTCTCACTTTTCAGCTGTTTTCCAGATCTCTCGATCTGAATATGGAGATGAAGGATTTGCAATTTAGCCACGGAGCTTCAACCACTCCAACTCCATCGCATATTTCACAATCCGGTATGTGTTTCTTTTTAATAGAGGAAAAATTATTAACCCACGTATTTTCTGGCCCTAAAGATTGAAAAGGTCAAAAAGCTGTTTGCTGCTCTTTGCTCTTCATCTTTATTGGATTTTTTTATTCTGAATCGGATGCTTTTAAACTTTCTCTTTGGCTAAACTAAATTCATGACTATGTATGTGTGTTTGGATAGGGTTAATTCCTGAGTGACCTGCATTCTGTTATTTTCAATGACAGAGTTTATAGTATTTACTTAAGATTTGCAATACTATATATATAATACGAAGATTACCACTTAGCAAAGTTAAAACACATAGATACACAAACTCTCTTGAGAAGAGGAGGATATTCATGAACAATCATGTAGACACGGAAACGAGAGGGAGAGATGTCCAGTTAATAAAAGAAATTAAAAAGGGAAAAAATGGACACGATAATAACCACCATGATTAAAATTTACAATCAATGAAGCTACCCTTTTACATGACAGATAAATGAAACTTTAAATTAATTTAATCAAAATTAAATATAGTTGGGCTTCTAATAACATAATGATTGATAATAATTGCCTTAACTAACATAAACTTTTAACAATTAGGATTAAAATCACAATACAAATCATCTTTATTGAAGACCCTGTGCGGTCAACTTTCAAGGGAGTGCTTTTCCTACTAAAATGAAGGGAAAAGAGGAAATGGGGGAGGGGATGCTTCTGATAAAAGCATGGAAGGACCATGTTCGGGAAACGGATCCTTGATGAAACAGCAACAACAATACTTTGTTGCAGCAACAGATCAGTCCAGATTTAATATCTTCTCATAGTTTTCTCCTTTTAATCACATTTCAAAAAAGTTTGCCATTAAAGATTAAAAATGGTTTCATACGTACGAGTAGGTAAAAATTATCAATATTTAAATTATGCATATGTGGGTGTCGGGTCGGGCTGCTCACTTTTGTGAAATCTGAACCAAAAGTCCAAATGTTGTGTTAAATGCTGTAGACATGTAGCAAAAAGCTCCTCCGCCATCAATGTGGGAACAAAATAAAAATATCACTACTGAGTTTTGTTATGAACAATATAGCGCTTTTTGTTTCCTTTTGCATTTATTCTGTCATTTCTGTTTGCGGTGTTTTAACACTAGAAGCTTCACGATATTTTACTAGACCTATTCATTGTCCTCAGGGTGAATTAGAATTGTATTTTATATATATTGTGAATATTTTGTGTATAGTATTCTCGAGCATTCTTTATCATGTACAGATGGCACCTCACTCTTGTATCCGTACAAACTCCACTGTTGATAAATACAATTAGCTTAGGGACCCTCATTTTCATCCCTTGAGCTATATTCAATTGTTGTCCTCATCAGGGTGTAATATGAAACTACCTCTCCCGCTCAGCCTTTTTTAGTCCTCCTGATGCTTTTGATGCATATCACATATGCTCCGATCCTTACATAAGTTGTCTTCACCGTGTCCTCTACAGTGGCAAATTGATGCTGACATCATTACATTTTTGAAAATGATTCTCAAACATTGAATCAACCATTTTTTTTTTATTATGCCCCTCGTTAATCTTACTGCAGGTAGCAGTGGAGTCTGTTTGGTGAGAACCTCTTGGAAAAAGGAACAACACCCATCTTTCATCAATTTTATCTCCACTTTCCTCAGCACAAATTCTTTTCGCCTTAATTTTGTCCCAGTTGCGCCGGTAACGGCCAAGTCTTTGTTCTCAGCTTCTCCATCCCCTCCGTTTCAAGCTGGTTTATCACTGAAATGTAAGGAGTCTTCTGTAGGACTTTATTTTCAATTGTGGCGGTTTGTCTGTTGCCTTCATTTTTGTGACAAATTGGGATCACAACAACCTGTCTCCAATCTTCAGCAGGTGACGAGCCTGCAAAACTTGGAGTTTTTACTGTGGGTTTCTGTAAGAGTTTATTTAGAGCTTCATGTCTGATTTCTCATGCAGAATTCAGAAACTCAAGATGCAATTCGCACGTTTTTATGTTGTTATCATCCTCCCAACGAAGGAGCTAATCGAATCATTTTTTCGGGCATACTTCGAGTGAGTTCCGAAATATATTGCTACAGTTGATCATGGTTTTGCTATGACTTGAATAAACATGATCTTTAAAAAGTTTGGATAAATGTGTAATTATGAAATAACTATCATGGGATGGTTGATGAGAATGTGAAGATTCGATATGGTGATTGGCAAGCCAACTTTTGTGCCGGTTCAAGACTTCGAGATGGGCTTTGAAAAGATAGTCAAAATAGCTCATTCTTCGGGAGGTATGATCTAATTACCGAAATGTTCCAACTTGTATTTGTATTTCTTCTTTATTTTGATGATATTTCTTTATTTCATGGCAAACTAAGTGCAGTATGCAAGCAGCAGAAAATTCGAGAAAAATTGAAGGCTGAGGTCAGTTGCCCGACTCATTTACCTAACGGAAGTACGTAACTATCAGGCTTGCTGCCGTTCGCTTTTAAAGTGAGACTAACATCAATGTATGACTCTTCTGTTGTTCATGAAGAGGAGGCAATTAGTGCAAGGAATGGAGCAATACCTCAAAGTAATTACATCCATTCCTGGCATTGACAATCATGATGCTAATGCGGTAAATATCTAACTCATCCCACTTTGCTAAAGTTCAAGACTCTTAATTTCCTAGATTTATTGAACTTACTTAGGATGGTGCAAAAATTACAGAGTTAGCTCTGCTTGAAAACGATAATATTCGCAACCAGGAGACGGGGTTATTTTATCATTGGTTAAATCGTACTTAGTCATAGCTTAGACCTTCAGTTGTTTTCCTATTTCTCATTCTGGTCGCTCGATTCAGCTTTGTCAAGCCATTGGTTCTGTCCAAGCAATTGCCAAGGCATCAAAAGAGCAAATTCTAGAAAACACGGATCTTTCGACTGACAAGGCCGAGATTATTTCCAGGTTTTTTAAGGACCCAACATTTTACTCCAGTCCCAAAATCAACTGATGTCGCAATAACTATGTGCAGACTTAAAGTTAGTGAATTTGTTTCTGGGCGATAAGTCGGCGTTTTTCAACCCATTACATGGTTGACTCTTGGCACTGTCTATATGTAGGAAGGATCACATGGTCTTCTGTCAACTCAAATAACTAGACCTCTTCAGATCATAATTCAAGCCTCCACATTCATAAGCAAAATAGCATCTGTTCATAAAATTTTGCCTCTATTGACTATGCAGCTCTTCGTTGTTCATAAGAAATATAGCATATGGTCATAAACAATGCTAGTTTTCTTAAATCTTAAATCTTAATTGGAAGTAATTCTATGATTTGTATTGTTAATAATGGTTTGGTAGAATTTTGAAATTGTACCCATATGAAATTTTTATTAAAAATTTATGCGCTAAAGTCTTATTAGAGAACTGGATTTAATAAATATAAGTGATTGGCCTTAAATTTTGTCCATAATAAATCAAGACAATAAAAAGACCATTATTGTATCTAAAAGAGGAGATAATATCATGGAAAAAATAATTATAAAATTTTCACATTAACGGACCCCTAACGGCTTCTCTTCTGTCTTGATACCTTCTTGTCCTTCTCCTCCCGTCCATATTTTAATCAACTAATTATAATAATAATTTTATAAAATATTAAACTTAAACCATTCTTTTTTATCTGAAGGCAAAGACGTCTTTTCAAAAAAAAAAAAAACAGAGAGAATCTGCTTTTGGAAAACCGTAGTACTTTTTATAATAGGTCATTATATTGATATTTAAAGAATTAATAGAATTTTCACCAATAAAAAGAGTTTATGAACTTTTCTATTGTATAAGAGAGAATGTGAATATCCACTATCACGTTATACTATAATAATTATCGTTCATAATATAATAATTATCATGGAATGGATTCTGATGATTCCGGAGGATTCAGCTTCATGAGAACCCAGAACAAAGAGCTTCTTCCCTTCTGTCCAACTCTCGTCTCAAGAAAATGAGGGATTGCCCTCCTTCATTCCTTATTATCTAAGAGGAGTCGACCATCCATTAGTGGATATTTCATAGTGATCTCGTTAAACTGTACATCTTTCTTGGTATATCTAGATAATATACACATAAACCGAAATATTTTGAAGCTACAAATTTAAAATGGTTCCTTTTCATTTGTATACTTATAATTATTATCGTAAATTATTTCATTTTTATAATTTCTGCTATTACAGAGGTCATGCTTGCTTGCACAAATACCTCCACTGCTCGATAAGCATATCTAGAATTGGCACGAAAATGGGATTTTTGTTCTCAAATATATATTGATGGTTACTTTTCGATGATGGTGATAAATACACAAGAAAATTAATTTTTTAATTATTTAACTTTTAACTCACTTAAAATTCAATGTTTTAAGTATGAATCTGTGTGGTTTAATCCCTGAATTTTTTACTGGTTTAAAACTTAGTTATTAAACTTTTGATTTATTTAAAACTCAGTTCTTAATATCTGAATCATTTATATTTTTATCTTTTACCATCAATAACTTATATCTAGTCATC
>QFDD01000871.1:0-34085 GCA_006871305.1 Vachellia collinsii
TTTTGGGTGTCTAATAATACTTCACGAAAAACTTTCAAGATAAAAATAATCTTTAGGCGAATTCTATAGCTAGTGTCAATTTATTCATATGTTATTGCTAGATTCTCTTTGTTATCTATTGACCATATAATACCTCCCAAACAGAAAATCGAATTGCTTGTGAAGGATACGGAACGAGTTTTCACGATAAGCGGATTGTTGAGCGTCAAAAGTCCATAATCTCGTGCTTCATCTAGATTTGATTTGAAGGGTTTAAATTAATTTATTTTACTTTCATTTTTAAAAAAATATTTTAATATTTAAAAATTTAAAATAAAATAATCTCTTACCTTTATTTTTTCTTTAATTGATTTTTTATCTAAAATTTATAGCTCAAAATTTCAAGTCTGTCACGTTAAAACTGGTTTTAGACGATGCAGATCTCACCGTCATCCATGATGTGATAATCTTTGAAGCCAGCCCCCAAAAAAAATTTTAGTAGTCTAAACAGCTTACATGCATGAAGTAAAATGTTTTAAACTAGAGCATTAAAATTGAGGGAACTCTGACACTGACTCAAGGCCCCATACAATTAACACATTTGAGATCCTAGATTCCTTTTTGATTGAAACATGATGAGACTGATTGAGTGTTCGTTTGAAAAACTGTTAAGAGAATGACTATTGGGTAGAATGCATTCTGAAAAATAATTTTTATTCAAAATACATTTTGGTAAAATACATTTATATTTGAATAAACGTTGGATTCATAATGCATTTTGACATAATACATTCTGCCAAAAAGGAGCATTTTGCTTAAAATTTATTTTGAAAGAAAAAGTTACCAAACGTTAGAGCCTGAAAGCTAACAGACTTTTGAGCCCAAAATACATTTTGGACCTTTAAAAGGAGTTGCTAAATAAGCACTCAACCATAATGTTGTTGCTGTTTTCATTTTTCTTCTCTTTCTTTTTGTTGAAAAAACAAAAATATATTAGAGCAAGCTATGAAAGTGATTAAAAAATTCAATTTTATATCTCAATCCATCGGTATTCCCCCTCCAATTAAAATATATTGTGTTTTGCCCCTTTTGTTTTTGTGCAAGAGTGGTGAGTATTTCAATTTTTTTTATATCGATTTTAAAAAATGTGTAATGTCACATATGACTATCAAAACTTTTAGTTGGAATTAAATTTAAATCCCACATAAGAAAATTAATATTAGAAAAGTTTTAAGATATTATTGATGGTAGCTCTTGATTTATCAATGATGCTTTTTTACTTGTTATTAATAACCTCTTGAGATCTTTTTAATATTAATTTTGGCCTAAATGCAATTTCCCCAAATTAGATTTTTCTCTGTTTTTTCACATTCCCAGTTTTGACATGATATTATTAATAGCTAGCTTTTTAATGGTTAGGGAGATTTTTCTCTGTTTTTTCACATTCCCAGTGCAATTTTGACATGAGATTTAACCTTAACACAAATCTAATTTACATATTAAACAAAACTAAACTCTGTCGTACACGTGTACTTGATTAGGTTACTTCACCAAATCAGCATAAGAACATTCCATTTGAATGTAAAAGCACACTTCACAACCGCAATACTTGATTCCCACTTGAACTTAGATAATTAAAGGCTTAATTACAAGTCTTTTTGTAGTAACTCTCCAGAAACGTTAAGATAAATGGTCAAAGCTTTGTTTGTTTCTTTTGATATCTCTCTCACTCACCGTAATGACGACTTTGCGTAGACATTACATCCATTCAGCCTATGTAACTTGGCCACGTATCATCTCTATTAATTTGGCCCGTTCCTTGAAATAATTCAATATTTGAAGGCCTTCGTGGCAAAGCCCGCCGTTGCTTTTGTTGTGATCTTCAGAATTTTGAGTAGTCAACAGTTTCACAGGCTTGCGGAGCACGCAGTTGATCGTCCCCTCTCTGTGTCTGTCACTGAACAAAGGATCCTTGCCGGTTCACTACCAATTAAGGTATATTGCTTAGTACTTTCTGTTTCTGTTATTCTTTCTGTTTCTTTTTGAGTTCTTCTTGTTGAACTTTTAAGCTTTGAAGCTCGATCGTTCGAGCTTTTATTTGTCTATGGAAAGAAATCTGTCTGGGAATTAGTTTGCCTTTGGGAGGCGAGCAAGTAGGGTATCTCAGGGTTTTGCATTCTCCAAGGTTTTCCAAGAAGACGTGGAATAGAATTTTCTCTGCAGATGATTTCATAGTACAAGGAAAAAGTTTAATGAGCCATTATGAGGATCCCTGTAACTTTTTTTTTGAACCCCATCACTCAATTGCCCACTTATGGATTCCCATTTTATTGTCGTATTACAAGCTAGCCTTTTGCAAATGAAAATAATAAGTGGTAGAGCCTACTTTTATGTTAATTATACATTATCTTTCTGGTTTATTTAATCATTATGAGGACTCCTCTTGCATATTTATAATCCAGTTGCTCAATTTGAATTGCCTTCTAGATTCCCTGTGTTCTTTTTTAAGGTTGTCTAGTAGGTGGTCTTTGAAAAATGATAGTAAAAGTTTCAGGGCATTCCTTTATTTCCATTGCACTTTGTTCTTTTCTCTGGTTGACAGAGATTGGAGATTGGGTTCTCTTTTTGTTAATTATGTAATGGGCATGGCCTCTAATTAGTTTATTTATAATAATGCTCTGTTTGTTTGAAGGTGAAAGTTTGAAGATACATGAAAATGAATGATTTTAAATAGATTTTACAAAAATTATGTACTCTTTTCCCCTCTGCCCTGAGCCCATATTTACCATTTTCTCTCTGAAATGGAAGAACCATACTACTTTCTGTTTTCTAAATATGTTCCTTCGCTTATAGGACAGAGAAGTACAATGTGGCATCCAGTTAGTTACTGGTGGCTTTTTACTGATTGAAATTTACAACTTCATGTTTGGATTGTCCTTTATTTCCCTAGCATGGCTGCTTTCAATTTGAGATTTGCTACTTCTTTTGTTTGACATTGAGTTATGATAGTAATATGGTGGAACTGTTTCACCAAGAAATGGAACATTGAAGATTTCATAGTGGCAAAACTTGTTCATATGTATTTTCATAAGGATTATTCTCATACCTTATTCGGTAATTCTGAGGTAATTATGGTTGAATCTTGAATGTACAGGGTATGCTTAAAGACATTGTTTGCTCGTCTGTATTGATTACCTGTAAAAAAAGATCCTAAGTATAAAACAGGGCACAATCTATATTGTTGAATTTAAATATTCTTCAAAGGATTTCCCTTTTTCTGATAATAAAGTACAGATTCCTGCCTAGTGGATTGTTGGTCATCCACTAGAATGATTGATAGCTATAATTGCTTCAAAATAAGTATCATACGGGAGCATAAATTACTGATACCTATGACTTCTGTCCATACTTAATGTTTTGTGCCTAAAGCTTCTTCTTTGCTAGTGAGGTGTACATTGTATTTTACTTATAAAATTTCTAACTTTAGTTCATTGGTATTTCCTTAGCAGCAATAGTTCAGAGCTCATGGCTAACCAACATAATCATGCTCAGAATCCTCCAGAGGAGAACAGTTCACCATCTTATCAGGTATGTTTGAATCTGCTTTTTTTTTCTTGGATTGTAGAAATTTATGATATAAATTGTTAAATGACATTATGTTTACATAATTATGCCAATAAATATGGGGCGAAATGCAAAATTATTCTATTTTGAAAACAAGTCTAGACTCATGCAGTTTAAAGTAACTTTGAAACTAGTTGCTTTGATTATATATCATGTACCCTTCTAATCCTTGCACCTCTTTACAAATGCTACAACAACATTTAGCAATGATTTCCCATTTGCGTAACCAACTTACCCCCTGTGCTAATCAGTAGATGAAATTATGCCTAGGAATGTTCTGACTTCCCTAAAATGAGTTTCTACCAAATACCCTTATGGCTGCTATCAAGCAACACATTCCCAGTATTGGCAGTTGAGTACTCACCTATTTTATAAGGCTTCTAGCAAATATTATCTTCATTGAAATTAATGCTTTGATGTTTAAGTTTAACCAAGCCCCAAGCTGCCAAGGTAATATCATATAGTGTTGAGGCAAACACTTCCCCCAATCCTTAATTCTAGCTTTCTTCTGAATATCAGCATCATTAATATTTAAATCAGCCAACTTTTCCTCCGTAGATTCTTATTTACATGTGGATACTGAATACTTTGGTTAAATTTAAACGGTTTGAATTTTTTTGACATGGCAATATGAAACAAAACCAGTGACATAGGTGGAGTGAACCTGCTATAATTTTTACCCTTACCAATCTCTATTATTAAAATTTTCAATGGTTTGTTAAATAGTGATCAGGTTGGTATCTTGATGTTTTCTCAACAACGATAATTTTGTTGCAGGCTTCACATCAGAGGGCATTATGGCAGGCTGCACTTGAGAGTTTTATCCCTGAGCCTAGGAAAGACTGGACCCTTGAGGATGCTGTGAAGAACCTTGTTCTTCCATTTCTTCCTGCAAAATCACTTTGCAGGTTTAAAGCTGTCTGCAAGGAATGGAACCAATGGATAAATAGTCATTTCCTTGGTCATCAACAAAGTTTCTTCTTCCAGAAGACATGTGGCTTCTTTTACCTGTGCCCAGATACATTTCCTGTCTTCATCTCTTTGGATTCAAGAGCTTATGGCGTTGCTTGCCCCTCTATTAGTTTCTTGCCTGAACATGTTATTGTAAGGGCTACGTGCAATGGTTTGATTTGCTGCTCGGGAACTTTGGGGAACAATAATTACTACATCTGCAACCCTGTTAACAAGGAATGGCATTTGATTCCTGAGCCAAATCTATTCCATGGAACCGAATCAGCTTTGGTGCTTGTCTATGAGCCATCATTATTAAAATTTACACCAAATTATGAGCTTGTTTGTGCTATTCCTATGATTGGTGAACCAGTTGTTCGCTTTGAGATTTTCTCATCAAGGTCCAGGACTTGGAGGGTTGTGGACACTGTGTGCTCTGACCTGGTGAGCGCAGAACTATGTGGAGATGGGTTTTACATGAAGGGATTTGCCTATTGGGAGACTCAGTCTGGTGAAGTTCTAGCCTTCGATATGACCTATGAATTGTATAGCATTTTCCCTCTTCCTGCTAACAGACGACCAGAAGGTGTCTTGACCGAATGTCATGGGGAATTAGGCTATGTTATACCTTATAGGCCTGAGAATGACAAGTGCTTGCTCAAAGTCTATGGCGGTATAGATATGAGTTTGAAGGACACATTTTCATTCCCTGTTGGAAAGTTGGCGAAGAAAGAAGATAAAGAAGAGGAAGAGGAATGTTTTCGTGTCTTACCCTGTTTGAGTGGAGACAAATTCACAGTTCTTGTTGGCCCGAATATGGTTGTCTATGATGCCAAAGAGAAAACTGCTGAATCTTTGGACATAGGAAGCATTGATGGAGGAGGAATTTTTCTGCCTTATGTGAACAGCCTGGTACCTGTAAGCCTTCACGGGATGTACAACCAGATAATGGGAAATGCCTCTGCTTAACTCTGATAAGATTAAAGCTTGCTCGCTTTAATGGATTCTGGTTTTCACCTTCTAGTTCTGACTGCCTAGGGACAAGTTCTTGGAGGTTCTCTCCAATAATCTGTCCAACCGTTTAGAGTCAAGGCAATAATTTTTTCTTTAAACTTGTTTCTGTTTGCTTCACAGGTTCTCTTCAAGTTGTTGTTGGCCTTTTTTGTCTTTTGGGTCGGAAATTTTCTTTAAATTGTATTTACTTTCTTTAAATAGTTTCTAGATGATTAAACTTGTAAAAATTAATGGCAGGACGTCGAGAACCAGTCAAGAAAATGGTAAAAACCTAAATTTGACTCAAGCTAAGCAAATGTGGATGGTGTTGACATTTTCAATATTATAATTCATTCATTTGAGAACATCTCTCCACCACCCCGATCAAATAGGTCAAACAATCCCACAATGTAAATCGACAAAAAGAATATTATTATTGATTTGGCATTGACATTTTTCAGGGATCTCTCAATCCTTAAGAGATCCGGCCATGAAGTTTCTGTAATGCAGGTTTTTCTGGTCATAACCTTTCGGCTGGAAACTAGAAGCATGCAAGAACCATAACAACACATAATGTCAAACGTGGTCAGGACCAGTGATCTGAATAAGAGCACCTATTATTATCGCCATCGCCTGCTATGTAATTTACACTAGAAAGAAGAAAAGAAAGAAGGCTCGTAATTTTGAAGATCCTCCTCCTCCTGTTGCACAAGGTCTCAACACAGTATATCTTCTTGAGTTTTCTACATCCCTTTAAAACTTAACAAGCATGACTTTAAATCTAATTTGGAAGCAAGAATGTTACAGAAGATTAATATATGTATAGGCACAGGTGGTTAGAATGATAAGATTAACACTGCATAGGAATCTGAGAGGCAAAGTCAATTAGGTGTGGAACAGGGATTTTTTATTTTGCCAACAATAATGATTTACTATATTAACAGAAAGGGAGAATTATTATAAAATTCAATGCAAGAGAATTAATATCAGACAGGTCCCAAGAAATTGTCAATGTGAGTAACTTGAGTTGTCAATTGTAGCTGCTTGAGTTGTCAATGGGACCTGTCTGATATTAATTCTCTTGCATGGGATTTTATACTAATTCTCTCTTAAAGCACAAAATAGCATCAAGTAAAAAAGGAACCAAGACCCAAAATAAAATAAGACATCAAAAAGCCCAAAAACATAATCCCAAACATTACAACCCTAAGCCCAAATAACACCAACAAAACAAACCCTAACCCTAAAACAAAGTGTAACACCTCCCTTATGAAACTTTATTACACACATTAGAGACATTACTTAATCATTTGAGACCATTGCAAGGTTAGAATTAGCCCATTAGGTGAATTTCAAAAATACCGACTTGAGTTATTATTTATTTGGTAACTAAAAATTTTGATCCAACTTTAAAAATTCACAACTAATTCTAAAAATATTAAACCAAGTGATTTAAGTCTCTATTGAAAGATTATTCAATCCGTATGGGGGAAAATACTTCTTAGATCAATTGTTTGCCCAATTAAAACTAAGAAGGGTATTAAAATTCACTGTTCATTTAGTAAAAAAATTTCAAACTTCGCTGTGACCAACTTTGGTCTTTGCCATGGTGAACTCCTTAAACCTTTGAGGAATTTTCTCTCTGACCACTTTCATCAGGGCAAACTTATAACTTTGCCGCGACCAACTTCTGCTATTGTCAGTTTTTGGTTTTTAGCAGAAGTTGGAAAAGCATAACTTTTTGTATACGCATCCAAATTTAGCAAACTTGAACTCATTTTAAAGTTTGGAAGAAAATTTACTTGCACGCAAAATTTCATAACAATTATACTTCATTTGCTTATTTTATCCACTTATGTCACAATTCCATGCTCAATCTCTTTTTCTCATACATATCACCTCATAACTAGCTTTTCTAGCATGCATGGCATATATTTACATCATGTATCACATAGTTGCACAAAATAGAGGTTATTCATACATTCATCCCAAAATATTTTACATGAAACAAAACATTGTGCAAGCTTTCCTCAATATGGAAGCCATTCACTTACTCTTGTACCTCCTTGCCCTTGTTTCTTGAGCTTGTGCCTATGATTACTCATTGGAAAGAATGAAATTTCAAAGAAATCTCAGTATCTCTAACTAATACATCAACATGCATGATCATGAATATGTAAAAAGATCATGCCATGAATACTATTGACATTACCTCACTTATCAATAACATCATTACACAAGGCCAAGGTAAACATCATCTATTGCACAGCTACAAGGCGTGCACATTCACAAGTAAGGCTTTACATGTCATATAGCTACAATAATACATTATACATGGCAAAACAACATACACAACTATCAAATGCAATGTACATGTAAGAGTTAGAGTTTTTGCTACCTTATATATGCTTTACTTTGCAATTTGACTTGAAATGGCTTCCTACTTGCACTTGTCAACTTCTTGGCACTTTAACACTCCTACACATGTCATAGTGTATTTGACATCAATAACATGCTATTACCAATACACTATGACTCTGAATAACTCATAAAACTGTATCTTGCCAACATAAAGTCCTTAGCTTCTAACTTTGGCAATTGTGGTTTTAATACTTTCAAAGTTGTTTTCTAACTTTTATTTTACACAACTTTTCATTCTAAATCCATTGGAAGCATCATAATTAACAAAATCATACTCCTTCACCTTATTCTTCTGCAGGCCAAATGGTAGGAAAAATTGAAGAAAATGAGATTTTGCAACATCTCTTTCTATACACATGCACAATCTCATTCCTACACCAATGTTCTACTAATTAAAAAACGTAAAAAAACTCCTCTTAATGCTTCCTCAAATTTGACCAGCAGCAAGAGTGAGGGTTGTAATGCCAAAAATTCATAACAAGCTTAAATCAACTCAAACTAACCATCAAAATGTTGCAAAACATGTATATAGTTGATTTATGGCACTTGTTACTTCAAATTTCTACTCTTTCTCATTTTCTCTCACTAGCCCTCTTCAAGACCACTCTCAAAACTCATCAATCATAGCCATATAGAGAAAACTAAACCACTAAAAAGGAATAACATAGCTAATAGACATATTTTTATAGAAGAATCAATCTCAAAATCACTTCTTATCTTGAATTTTGCTTGATTGTTTCTTCTTCTTACTTGTTCTTCACAACAACTACTTCTCTCTCTTTATTTTCTGGGCTGCAAGAAATTTTGGAGCAAAAATGGAGCCTTGGAGCTTTAATAAAAATTTGCACATGTGTTTAGATGAGTTATGGGGCCCATTTCTAATGATAGAGCAACTTTATACTGATATCATCTGTCACTTTGCCAAATATCTTTTATTACTTCTCTCCTTCCAACAAGAAGAGCACAAGTGGCTTGCTCTCACTCCCCACAATTCACTTTTTCAAAAATCAAATTACTTTATCTGATTTTCTTCTACTGGAAATACTTTTTGGGAATTTCCTAATCACTTGACCTGTGTAAGGTCATTAAAAATTCCCAAAGTTCAATTGATTACTCCATGAATTTTCTCATCTCAAATAGCTTTCCAAAATGCCCCAAATAAATTTCCTTCTAAAAGCCCTAAATCAAGGATTTCCAGCTCGTCGCATTCTTGTTCAGCAAACTATTGTTGACTTTATGCTATTTTTCATAACTTTGATACTACATTTCTGAGGTCTATGGATAATTTAAATAGTAATATTGGGCTAAAATTTATTAAAAAACTAAATATTAAATGACCTTAAAAATTTCCGCAAGGGTTATTTTGGTCATTCTAACTTTGACCAGACCTTAATTCATGATCAGTGAATTTTTCTTTACATTCCCAGACCTGAAATCATTTCCTGATGTTTTGGTCAAAATTACTAAAATGCCATTCAATTTTCAAAATGACAATTTGGTCCCAACTTTGTTTTCTACTTGGAAAAGGACTTTCTGGACCCTCTATTCATCTTAACCCTTATTTTTGCCCGTCTTTCCAGTTATAAAAAATTGAGGATATTACACAAAGATAGAGAGCCAAATGAGCCGCCGTCACCGATCGTTGCCAAAAAAGAGAAGAAACAACAACAATGTTGATAAAAATATGCAACAAGATAATTAAATAAATATAAATAATTTATATTTATAAATTATAAAGATATGCAACAAGATAATTAAATAAAAATTTTCCACCTTGTAACATTATTTTATTTTAACCCAAAAAATTAAATTATCTTGTTGCATATCTTTAAATTTAATAATATATATAAGTATTAACATTTTGTTGTAATTTTAAATATAGTATCATAGAAAGTTAATATGAAGAAATAAAATATTGTTATACTACTTTAAAATGTATTAGGTGTTATTTAATCTAAAAAAACAATTTAGTATTACTTTTTTTAAAAAAATATTGAGATAAAAAATATAAAAAGAAATATTTTATTCATTAGTAATATATATATATATATTTCTTCAAAGAAGGCTAGTTCCAAGGGCCAGCCAACCACAACCCACAAGTTAGATGGGGCAGGTAGGAAGAGCCCATTGCTAGAATTCAACCAGCCTAATCGAAGCTATTGCTTGTGTTCATCACCGACATCTCATGTTGCTCCTCAAATTTTGAATTTCTCTTATAAAATGAATGTTCTTCAATGAATTTGTTTATAATTCCAATCTAAAACATCATCTTCATGGTAACTATGAGTTTTCCTCTATTGTTACTATTCCTTTTTTACTCTGTTATGAAGCATATATTATGTTTAACATTTGTGGCTTGTGACTTTGTTTTAAAATTAATTTTTCTCTTGCATGTGAGATCTTTTCTCTCTCTTGGGTGAGAGGCGGTTACAACAATTATCATTGATCTTGGAGAGTGCACATTCTGTTGACCATAATAACAGAGAGAAAGAGTAGCTTACTTGATCATGTACTGTAATGTCCATATTTTTCAAAACTGGAATAAAGGCTTATCAAGTAGCTACAAATTGATTTAAGGCGCAAAGAATCAAAGAAAATGAAGAGACTGATGTATGTGGAACAAGAAGGAAGAAGCAGGGACCAAAGTGTTATTTTGAAAATAGGGACAAAAGTGTTATTTTGAAAATTTGGGACCAAATTATCATTTTAGAAAAGCAATGGTATTTTGGTAATTTAGAGAAAAGTCAAAGGATATTTTGGTAATTTTAACCAAAATATCAAAAAATGATCCTAAGCATAGAAAGATAGAGAAAAATTGACTGATCAATAATTGAGGACTAGTTCAGATTAAAATGACAAAAATAACCTTGATGGGAATTTTGAATGTTATTTACTATTTGGCTATTTAATAAATAATTAGACAAATATAATTATTTAAAATATTCATAGTCCTTAAATATTTGATTTCAAAGTAAGAAAAAATAGCCTAAGAATTATAAAAATTGTTTTTGAGGGAAATTCAGAAACAGTTGTTGGAACGAAAAGAAAAGGCCTGAAAAAACCCTGAATTAGGGTTTTCTTCAAAAATTAATTAAGGGCACCTTTGGAATAAGAATTGAGAAAATAAAAATGATAATAGGAGTAGAGGAATTATAGAAATTTTTGATGACACTGTATTGGTTAAGTGATCAGAAAAATCCTTGAAAAGCATTTTCGGTAGAAAGTTATATCGGATAAAGCAAACATAAAGCAACTTCTATTTCATAAAGGAGATTGTGGGGCTTGAGGAGTTGTTACTTGTTCTCTTCTTATGTAAAGAGGAAAAACAAGAAGAGATATTAACTTAAAGTGGTAGATTATATTAGAGTAAAGTTGCTTTATTAGTAGAAATGAACCCCACACCTATTAAGTGACTTGTGCAGATTTTAAAACACCCTTGTGCCTTCCATTTCTGTACATTTTCATGCAGCATAGAGAGAAAATGGAGAGGGCTGTGGAGAACACCAAGGGAAGAGGAGAAAGAAAATCAAGCCAAATCTCAAGGTATGTTGGTGATTCAAGTTTGATTTCTTCCATATAATTGATCTATGAGCCATATTTCTCCATTTAATTGGTGAATTTTTCTCCATGGTGCTGTGATTAAAGAGATTCAAGAAAGGTTTCAAAAGAGGCTAGAGTGAGAAAATCAAGAGGAGCAAAAATTGGAGGTAAGTTGTTACAATCAACTCTATGCTTAATTTGCAACATGTTGGTAGTTGGTTTGAGTTGATTTGAGCTTAGATTGAATTTTTACTGTTAAAGCTTATGAATATATGATGCTAGTAAAATTTGGGGCTGAAAATATATGATTAATTTTATGTTGTTAAATTATTGTGAAATGGTCTAGGAATGGTATTATGCATGTGTATGGTGATAGAAGTTGAAAGCCACATTTGTCGGAATTTTCTGTGCATTTTCAGCTAGTGCTGGTTCTTGGGGAAGAAGTGTGATTTTGTTTATTTTGATTCTTCTAATGGATTTAGAATGAGAAATTGTGTGGGGGTAGAAGTGAGAAAACAAGTTTGGAAACATTAAAATCAAAATTGGAAAATTTAGAAGTTTAAGACCCTAAATTGTCAAGATTGAGTTTTGCTAAGTGTTTTAATGCATTGGAAATGGCTTATTGTTGATGTCAAATGCATTATGATGTGTGTAGGAGTTTAAAGTGCAAAAGGAAGAGTGCGAGTGCGAGTGCGAGTGCAAGTTGGAAGCTTGTGAACTCACTTGGAAAGTTTAATATTTAAGGTAATAAAGTTACTATCTTTACATTAATATTGTTATAGTTGTTATTTATGAACATTTCCATGTTGTTTGTTGAATATGTTCTATGTGATGTTTGTCTATGACATGTCATGTTTATGGGAAAAATAATTTTAAAGTATTAGCAAAGCATATTCATGCATGGCTAGCTAGATTAATGATAATCATGTATATTAACGTTTGTGATAGCGATTTTGCTATGGGGATTTCTATGAAATCTCACTCTCCAATAATAACATCTTTTAGGACAAGGTTCAAAGGGCAAAGGCAATGAGGTTGAAGGCTAGGTTGGTGATTCCCAATCTTATGGAAAGATTGTGCATGTTGAAGCATGCCAATTTATGTTGCTTTCCTTGACCTTTGGACAATTGTATATTAAATTTATACACCATGAAGCATGATGTATGTGCTGTGTAGATAGGCTAAGTATGCTATTTTGTTATGTGAAGTTGATATATGCATGAAAGAGAGGAAAGTGAGCATGCGATTGATAGTAAAAAGGTCCAATACACTTGTTAAAGGTCAAATTTGAGATTGTGATAAAATAGGGCAATTGAAGTCTAAATGATCTGAAACATTCTAGGAAAAATACTAAACATTCCAGGCTTTAAAATGAGCCAAAGTTTGCTAAATTTGGATGTGTAGGCAGAAAGTTATGGTTTTCCAAAATTAAGGGAAAAATATAGAAAATTGAAATAACTATATGAATAGTAGAAAGTCACACAAGTAACTGTATTAATTGAGTAAGGATTTGGCCAAGTGAATATTGTCTTTCCCTGTAGGAAATTTAATAAACTTTAATTAGAGACTTGAACCATTTGATTTCGATTTTTCTAGAATTATATTTAAATTTTCAAAACTGTTCCAAAAATCTAAAATTTTACCAAGTGAATAGTAAATTTTGATAAATTTTGAAATTTCACTTGGTTAACTAATTCTAGCCAATTGGATGTGTCCTAGTGGTCTACTTAAAGTATCTAATATATAATAAAGATTAGTAAGGAAGGCGTAACATGTACTATGGTTGTGTAGGTGTGAGGTTCTAAATAGTAGCTAAAGACTCTAATAGATCGTGCCGACTTAGATAAAGTGGAATAGAGTAAGTCCCATAGTCAAAGGAATGGATTGGAGACAAATCTAGTTTGAAAGTAGAATGACCAAAGAATGGTACATGGAGGAGCTTTGGTAGGGAAATTGATCACGGAGAAGAATCTCAATAGAATAAGTTGTCCAAATGATTTGAAAGGGTTGGAATCTATGGAGGAATGAAGATCTGGAAAACATCAATGTTGAGATCAATGCATTCATCTTTGAATTTCAAGGCAGAGAGGATTATAGCAGGATCCTAAGAGGTAGGCCTTAGTTGATTTAAGGTTTTCTGCTTAATATCTAGATCTAGAAAGAAGGTATGGTGTGGAAGGAAGTTAAATTTAATCATTCTCCTTTTTGGAGCCAATTCCATGATTTACCACTAGAGAGAATGGATGACGAAATGCAATGACATTAGGCTCAATAATTGGTGAGCTAGTAGTTATAGTTGAGGATCCAAGGAAAGATGGTTTACTGAAATTGTTTGTGTGCAAAAGTACTGCTTTCTATACACAAACCACATATCTATGGCATGTGGACAGACTAACCGAAAGGGGAGCCAATATGGATCAAAGCAAAATATGAAAGGTTACAGAATTTTAGCTTTCATTATGATCAAACTGGTTGTGACTACAAGCAGTAAGACCAATTGAGGATGTCATTAAGTGTTATAAGGAAAGTTGGGAGGAATATGAGGGAATGGTGAGAAAAAAGAAGCAGGAGGTAAAGTTGATAGACAGAGAGAAGGAAGACCTAAAGATGAATGACAAAGAAAGAGTAAATGTCTCTATGGATGAGAGAAGGAAAATCAAATAGTGTAAAGGGGAGGAAAAGGGTGATGAGAATCTAAAATCTCCATATAAGGAGGAAATAATGAGGTTAGAAGGCAACAAGGGGAATGAGAGAGACAAATCTGTGATGACAGAGAGATCGACGAGAATTGAACATGGACTTGCATCATCATTAATAATAAAGGAAGATTTATTGAAGACCATATAGTACTATTTCTCCATTGACAAAAGTTACTGAAGGATTAAGGAGGATAAAATTGAAAAGAGCAGATACTTGTTTGAACAAAAGGAGAAAATTGGAATTTGAAGGTGATGGTAAATCTTATATCTCAAAGGATATGGAAACAAAATAAAAAGTGTAGAGGAATGTCAAACTATTGAAAAAGCTTTCAAGAAGAGTTAGTGCAAAAAAGTTGATTGGTAAAGGAGGAGAGGGGAAAGGAAAGGAAGAAGAAGAAACTTGGTTAATGAAGCTACAGTTAAAGAGATGTGTATAATTCTAGCTGAAGGTTTAGGTGGTTGTCATCTAACTATCCCTAAGGCTCCATGAGAGTAATTAGTTGGAATTGTCAAGGTATGGGAAGGATCTTGACAATGAATAAATTAAGGGAAGATAGTTTTAAGCAGAATCCCTCAATAATCTTCCTAATGGAAACTAGGATAAAGGGGGAGAAGTTAGTGTCACTAAGAAGGAGATGTCAAATGGAGGAAGAGTTTTATGTAAAACCTAGAGATAGGAGTGGAGGATTAGCACTATGGTGATTTGATGAAGTGTTGATTAATGTTTGGTACCATTCAAAAAATATCAGACATGTGAGTTTGGAGTTGTCATGTATTGTTGTTCCTAAGTTTGTGATTTTTGTATATGATGCACATTGTGTTGATGAGAAAATGGTGTGGGATAAAATGAGAAGTATTGCAGCTAGTATCCAAGAGCATTGGCTCTGTATTGGTGACTTCAATGATGTATTATGCAATCAAGAAAAATTGGGATGATTACTGGTAGATATAAGGTGTGTTTTGAACATTCAATGTATGTTCGATGATTGACAGTTGTTGGACTTTAAATTTCATGGTGCAAAGTATACCTGGAGTAACAAAAGGCTAGGAAATGAGCATGTAAAGGAGAGGATTGATAGAATAGTGGTGAATACTGAATTTAGAATGACATTTCAAAGCTCTTTGATAACACATATTGAACCTGTGTGTTCAGACCATCACATGTTGTACTATAGAAAGGTGCCCAGGTTGTTTAGACTTGAAGCTATATAGGTTGAGCATGAGCATTTCTTATTTGTGGTAAGTAAAGAATGGAGATTAGATGATAGGCTGTGGAATTCTAGGATTAATGAAGTGGTGTGCAAATTGAATAAGTGCAAGAAAGTTCTATCAGCATGGGGGAAAAACTTTTCCTATTGTTAGGAAATTTATGGACCACTTGATAGTGAAATTGGATGAATGTAATAAAGGTATTTTAGATGCTAATGAGAAAGTAGAAGCTACGATTTATTGATGAAAATTGAAGAGGCATCAGATATAGAGGAGAAATAGTCGTGACAACGCTCTAGAGTAAATTTGTTGACAGTTGGTGATAGAAATTCCAAATTTTTTTTTGTTCTAGCACAATTTAGAGAAGGTTGAAAAATAAAATGGTAAAATTGAAAGATGGGAATTATGGATGGGTTGAAGATGAGGATGCAACTAATGATGACTTTACCAAATTTTATTTTGAACTATTTGCCTCAAGTGAAATGAGAAATATAGAGGAGGCGTTAAGGTTTGTTGAAAAATCAGTAGATGGAGAGGATAATATGCTGGCAAAATGAGATGTCACAGTAGAAAAAATTAAAACGACTATATTTTAGTTGAATGGTGCTAAAATTTTCAGGACCTAATGTCTTTCCTAGATGTTTCTATCATGTTGCATGGGAAGAGGTAAATGGAGAAGTAATAGATATGGTTAAGGAGTTTTTTGTCCAGAAAAGTTGTTTGGAATTGATAAATAGCACTAGTATAGTATTGATTCCTAAAGTTAAGTATGCATAAGTGGTGGGGCAGTTCATAACTATAAGATTATGTAATTTTGTGTACAAAATTATATAAAAAACTCTTGCAAAAAAATGTACTACTTTGGTAATACAAATAATCTCAGAGAACCAGAGAGCTTTTGTTGCTGAAAGTTTGATACAAGATAATATTTTAATAGCACAAGAAGCTTTTCAGTATTTGAAAAAATAGAAAAAAGTGGAATCAAGTAGAAGTGGCTGTGAAAGTGGATATGAATAAAGTATATGATAGATTGGAGTGGAACTTTATTGAAGAGGTTATGAAGAAAATGGGCTTTGGGAAGAAGTGGAGGTGGTGGGTAATGGAATGTGTAAGATCTATGAGCTTGAATTTGGTAGTGGATAGGAAGAAGATTGCAGATTTAAGGATGAAAAGAGGGATTAGAAAAGGGGATCCATTATCCCTTACCTCTTTATACTTGTTGCTAATGTGTTTTCAAAGATGGTTCAAAGCTATATTGATAGAGGTAGATTGAGAGGCACTAAGCTATCAAGTAATTGTCCAATACTCTCTCACTTTTTCTTTGCTGTTGATGCCCATTTTTCATAAATGCTAAGAAACATAATTGTAGAATATTAAAGAGGATTTTTTACAACTATTGCAAGGTGTTTGGCCAAGCAATTAATTTTGAAAAATTATGTGTATTTTCTTCCCCTAAAAATGCATCTGAGGAGGTGAAGAGTGTGGCATATGATGAGTTGGGGATTAAAGTTTTTGAATACCCAATGCATTATTTAGGTCTTCCATTTATGTGGGGAAGATCAAAATCTAAAGTGTTGGGTTTAGTTAAAAGTAAGATTGGGAAGAAATTGCAAAGGTGGAAGCAAAAGTTGCTAACCTTAATTGGTCAAGAGGTACATATAAAAATAAGTAGTGAATGCAATTCCCATGTTGCCCTATGTCATGTTTCAAATTCACAAAGAAAGTGTGTATGGAGATAGATAGTATGATTTTCAACTTTTGGTGGGGATTGAAAGGAGGAAAAGGGAGTATTCAGTGGGAATCATAGAAATTGTTGGGAAATGTAAAAAGTAATGGTGGAATGGGTCTCAAGGATTTGGAATCATTCAACAAAGCCTTATTAGCTAATACAACATGGAGACTTGTTGAAGATCCTAAAGCATTATAGTGCAAAATATTGAAAGGGATTTACTTCCCTGATGATGATTTTATGGAAGTGAAGAAGGGTAGCTATGCCTTATGGGGATGATTAAGTGTTCTAGAGGGAAGAGAACTAATTAAAGATGGGATGTGCTGAAAAGTAGGCAATGGACAGAAGATTGGGGTGTTCAGTGACAAATGGATTCCCACAATAGAAGGCCATTGCTTGGGTAACAAAGCTGTAGGAGATGATATGAAGAATATGATGGTTAATGAGTTAATAAGGGATGGAAAGTGGTGCATAGAGACGGTGGAGGGAATGCTAAATGAAGAGGAATGAAATTGTATCAGAGGCATTAGATTGCTAGTAATGAACTCATATGATAGAAAAATATGGTTGATTAACTGTATAAGAGACATTACTCTTACACATAGATAAAGGCACTAAATATAAGGGCTCATTAAAAATGGAAAAAAAATTCTTATTGTAAACGTGATAAAATGACAGCACATTAATTTTTCTAATATATAAAAGAAGAAATAATTAAAACAAATAGCTCATGTTTTTTCTCTTCCAAAAAATGCATCAAGTGAGATAGCATCCATTCGTAGAAGAGAGCCACCACATATATTAATAATAAGATACCCACCATTTCCTTTCTCTATTCCAAAATGCTCATTTTCTAAATCAGAAACTTCATCCTCAACCTTTTATAAACACTCTTTGCTGCTTCTTCAAATGTCTTATCAATATTCTGAGCCCTTTTTGCAGAAGCCTTCAAGAAGATCAACCCATTCTCTTTAGCAAACACTTCTCCTTCATCACTACTCACTTGTCTTCTAAAACATCACACTTTTTCCCAACCAACACTATTGTCACATTTGGATTAGCTGGTTCCCTTATATCTTTCAACCATGAATCCATATGGCTAAAGGACTCCTTACTAGTTACATTATACACAAGCAATACTGCTACAACTTCTCTATAGGAAGACCTAGTTATGGACTTGAGCTTTTCTTACCCAAGTTGTGTCCCATATGAATAACTTGATTAATTTGTTGTCAACCAAAATCTCCCGAGCTCCAAACATGGCACTAATTGTTCCATTGTAACTGTGTTGAAAGCAATCATCGATGAATCAATAGAGATGGCATGACTTGCCCACCACGTGTCACCAATGATAATGGTCTTAAAGAGGTAACTGAATGACGATGACAACATTTTGGATCTCAACTATTTCTATATTTACCAAGAGAGACTAAGAAAAAGATATGAAGCAATTAAGTGGAGATGGAGAGAAAGATAAATATATATAGTAACTTGTGGAGTTGGGCGTACGTGCATAAAAGAGGAAAATATTTGCTAGCAGGTGCTTAATAAAGAGTAGGGGTATTAAGATATTAGTTACTAACTCCAGTCCTTATTCTAAGAGTTAATAAGAAATTAGATTTGATTCTAAATATAAGGTCATATCCACTTTGTCTCCTATATGTAGCCATTTTTTTTTCCAAACTACCCCTATCAATACTTTCTTGACTGTAAGACACTATCCACTTTGCATTTTAGCCATTTTCCTAATGTGAAGGTATTTTTGGAACATCAAGTGAATTAAATAATTTAATTTATTTCCTTAATCTTTTCAAAAAAAAAGTAAAATGGCTTTTATAATAAGGAACAAAGGTAGTATTAGAAAACTAGATGATGATGCTATCAAAGAAAGGATAACCTGATTATGATAAAAAGTTTGAACCATAGGATTGAAATTTTGTATGGGAGAAGATGATAAGAAAATATTAATTAATAACTAATAAAATAAAATTCTATCAAAGTATTAAATTTTAGACAGAAACCAAAAAACTACATTAAAGTTGTAAAAGGACTAATTAGGGTTTCAAATTTTTATAATCCCAAATGAAGGCGTTGGATCAAACAGGGATTTCAAAATGTTAGTAAAAAGACATCATTGCCATGAAGTATTTTTTTAAAAAAAAATGTGAGGAAGGAAGATGCGGGCTATGAAATTGAAACCTGAAGAAAGATGAAGGGTTGCCATTTCTCTGACCAGTTTGCTCCCCTTGCTCCCCCACCACTTCATCTCATAATTGTGTAGACGTGCTTCTAACTCTCTCAATCTTACCGGCATGCCACTTATTTGTAGTCACAATTGTCCAATTCCTCTTCACTTTTGATTCTGTTAGAGTCTTCATCTCTCTTGACATCAAGTGCAGTGGAGGAGGTAGCAGTTAATCATTGTAGCTTTGCCATGCACATGTTTTTTCATCAATGTATGTGACTCTCCTTCCTCTCCCTCATGCTTCTCCATATGTTTGGCACCTGTCTTTAGCTTCAAAATTTTGCTTCTATGTGTGTCCATTATTGTTAAACCTCTAATTTCCTTTAGAGTTTTGTTTGTCCAGCACTCAGGTTCCTTTTTTTGTATCTTTGGAATGTTGTGATAGTTAGTGAGGAATCTAGAAATGCGAAAAAAAAACTCTTGCAATGCATGTGCTGTTTTCAATTGAATGAAATCTATAGATCTTAGAGTTTTTAACTACTTATTCAAATGAGCAATATAACATATTCGAATTAATTTGAAAACCTGATAATCATATCATGACAACTCTATTCTAATGTCTTGAAAAATAAAATTTTCATTCGAATGAGATAGGTGGCTTATTTGAATGAATTGTTTAATCCTGAGTTCATTATCTTCTAACCCCATTTTGATGAGTTGAAAATAAGTTTTTGATTCAAATGAGATAGATGGCTTATTTGAATGAATTGTCAAATCCTATGTTCATTATCTTAACAACCCCATTCGGATGAGTTGAAAATAAGTTTTTCATTTGAATGCGATACAAGCCTTATTCAAATAAATTCTAAAAACCTGATAACCATATCTTAATGCATTCGAATGATATAGATGGCTTATTTGAATGAATTGTGAAATCTTGAGTTCATTATCTTCACATCCCATTCAGATAAGTTGTAAATAAGTTTTACATTCGAATGAATTGTTAAATCTTATGTTCATTATCTTCATACCCCAATTGGATGAGTTGTAAATAAGTTTTTTATTCGAATGAGATATAAGTCTTATTCAAATCAATTGTAAAAACTTGATTACCATATCTTCATTGAAATGCATTTTCGTTTAGGTAAAGAAGCTATAGTTTGCTAAGTAATTGAGAAAAACAACCTATATATTGAACAAAACATTACTTGGTTGAAGAACATGTTGTTGTATATGGTTAAAAACCTATTGTATATTGTTGCTGCAGTGTGTATGATTAGTTATTGTGTTAGAATATTAGGATTGGAGATTGGTTTTGTTAATGAATAGAATTGAGTAGAAAATGACAATAACTGAATATGGAATGACAAAATTTGTTTTGCAAGATAGGGAAAATGGAACACAAGAAAGGGAATAGAGCAAATGAAATGAATAATGGGTTAATTCTATTTAGAAAGGTATACTGTGAACTAAATATTCTAAAATAATATACCCAATAGATTTTATAAGATAATATCATTTAATAGATATCTAAATGATTTATTTAAAAAAAGCATACTAAATCTAAAGAACTAAATTAATAAATAATATATACATATAAAAACTATTAATCTTTATCACATTTTAACTCTTGATTGACCCTTTTTAGCTGTAGAATCTCCATCAATATGTGAGAAGGCTTTTTTGTGCAATCAGCCAAACAAGAGATTGACACCTTTCCAAAATTCAAAGCTATACCAAATACACTCCCATAGTGTACTGTTCTCCGTTTCAAAGAGTTCACATAATATATTTTAACCTTCAAAGAGTTCACATAATTAAATCAAAGTTTGCCAATTGTTGTTAGCTCCATTTGCACCTTACACCTTTTCTCATAGAAGGGAATGGGTGTCGGTCACACCTTCTTAGCTACCCCTTAATTTTGGGGCTCTTTTCAAATTTTTCCCTTCAGATTATTATATTCTACATTAAATGAGTGATATTTTATTATCTTATATATGCAAAAAATAGTTATGTTCTTAATTTTTTTATGATTTTTAAATATAGACACTCTACGATTGTGAATATGGTTAATGCCTTTCAAGGTGTATCTTTAAAAAATCATAAAAAAGTTGAAAACATAATCATTTTTTGTTTATAAAATATCAACATATCACTCATTTTATGTAGAATTTAATTACTTAGGGAAACAAAAAAAAAAATTAAGTAGAGCTCCAAAATTGAGGAAAAGCCGGCACTTCAAAACTCCTCATAGAATACTAGAATAGGCTACGCCAGAGGCGTTAGATTGTCCAAGTTTAAAAAAAAAAAAATTAAATTTCTTAACCAGAGACGCACAAAACGACGGGGCACTCGTTTTAACTCGTACCCAACGGATCTCGACCCGAAATTAATTTGGAGCAACCCATCACCCTCTGTTAAGCCCAACCTGAAGCTCAGGTGGTACGAGAGAAAGAGGAACTCGCAGAGCCGAAGATAGTGATTCAGTGGGACTCATAGTGAGTTCGCGAGGATGTTCCTACGCGCAATCGCGCGGCCATTGATGGCCAAGGTGAAGCAGACCACGGGAATTGTAGGGCTTGATGTGGTGCCGAACGCCCGTGAAGTGCTCATCGGCCTCTACTCCAAAACCCTCAAGGAGATCCAGGCCGTCCCTGAGGACGAAGGCTATCGTAAGGCTGTGGAGAGCTTCACGCGCCACAGGCTCAAGGTTTGCCAAGAAGAGGAGGATTGGGAAATGATCGAGAAGCGCCTTGGGTGTGGTCAGGTGGAGGAGCTCATTGAGGAGGCTCAGGATGAGCTCAAGCTCATTGGGAAAATGATAGGTATTGATTAATATGAAAATGATGTATTATATGTGTGAAGTAATATTTTGATTAAACTGCATTGATGTGTTCGTTTTGTTCTTAGTGAATTGAGTTTACATTATGTTATGGAGCGCCACTTTGTTGTTTTAATCTTGATTGAATGTTAATTAGCGGCAATAGGATGTTATTTACCTTTTGTCTGTCTTTACCTTTCCATTTCTTTTAGTAAGTTCTCCTGTATCCCCATGGATTCAATGTTTCCATGGTAAAGTATTGTTTTGATCTTATAAATAATTAGGATCGGTAAATTCAGCTTGGTTTGAATAGAAATTAACAATTCTCATGTTTTCTTACTGAGGAAATCAAAGTAATATGAAAAATGTGATATATCTGACTTCTCGTATAGGCTTTGTTTGGGATTAGCTTTCGAAAAGTGATTGAACGCAATCTTAGGTAAGTATGTGAGAAGAGTTTTGTTTCGGCTTATGTGAAAGTAATTTTAGAAATGATTGAAAAATATGCTGATAATCCGGAAAATAAAAGTAAAAGAATGCAATTTGGTCGCTTGGCAACACAACTTATGGTCAAACAATTAAATTGGTTGGAAGTTTCCAACTAGAACATGAATTTCTTCTTCTTTGGTATGAGATGCATTTACACAAATCAGAAAAGGCTTAAACTATTACAGGTTGTACTCCTTTGATGAATTGCTGTAGCCCTTGCGCCTTCTGGCTTTGATTTAAGACAAATACTAATAGCCATACCAGATTGAAGAGATATCCTGGGAGCAATTTAGCATTAAGTAAAACTTAATCCTGCTACGTTTTTATGCACTCCCAGTTTCATAGCTTATTCTTTGTATAAGGTCATCCAGAATAGAATTTTGCTGTGAGAGAATTTTTATATATTTCTCTTCTACGATGCATATCATAGCCACATGTTTGATTGACAATCTTTCGCATTTGTGCACAATATGTAAAGGAAATGGAATCAAAATGACTTACACATCAAACGTGCACTTGAAACACTTCATGTTAGAGCAATTTATTTATTCATTACTTTTGTATTGTTCTAGGCGCACCAAATTCTCTTTTTCCCCTTGTGTATGTTGTATGCTTCTTACAAATATGACGTGTTGCATTATGATTGGCAACTTATAAATGTGATAAGTAATATTGGATAGATCAGTCATCATTTGCATTGAAGATATCTGGAGTTGCCTGTTTGGTCTGTACGTATAATGGTTGTACAGTTATTTAAAATGAAATAGTAGATTCTAAGAAACTCATGTCAATGTAGGGCCAAATGGCCCTACATTAGTTCCAGTAATTGAATTACTGGAATTTATTGGGAAGTTGGTGCTACTCTTTGGACCAAATATCTAAATTCTAAAAAGCTCCAAGTAGAAACCTGAATATTTGAGGCCTCAGATTAAGATGTGAACTGAAATTCAGTTATAATAATTCTAGGATTAATCTTGGAATAACAACTTGAATTTTGGACAACCTATGGCTTTATAAACTTGGTGCATGCTTGTATAGATTTGTTTCAATGAGGATTTGCGTCAGCTCTTTTTGGGAAATTCAAAGGGTTATGGTAAAACCCTACGAAGGAAAGAGGATTAATAATTAGGGGCGTTAACGCTCCTTATATCCATCCACGACTTAAAAAAAAAACTCCCTACAGCTTAATGGGCTGGTGTCAAACAAAACAAGATCTTTAATTGAAAATTTGTAAATTTGGTTGATCTCATTTTGGACTGATGATGGATGAAGGCTTGCAGCTTTATAACGCCAGTCTTTTGTTACCAGTTCTATATTTTTTAACAATAAATTACATTGCACAATAAGCCAAACATATTTTCAATATAGAATATGCAGAGATTGTGACCCAATTTAGTAAGCATCTCCAAATTGTCATTGTATCATTTATCGTAATATAGTTAGTAAATCGTCATTTGTTTTCCTTCTTATGTCTTTTGTTACTATAAATGTGGCAAACAGATGTGATTTCAGCAGTCGCCCCAGGAAGTTGAGCATCAATTGTTGACCAAAATGATAGGCTTTACTTATACTGCTTTTATATTGCAGAGTGGGATCCATGGGGTGTCCCCGATGATTATGAATGTGAGCTGATTGAGAATGATGCACCAGTTCCTAAGCATATTCCTCAACATCGATCCCCCCCTCTTCCTGAAGAATTTCACAAGACTCTGGAAGCAGTTATGTCTAAGCCTAAAGAGGATACTCCTGCAGTCAGCTCTGGTGAATCACCATCAAAAGCAACATAATGATCTGGAGCTCATCATTTTTTGAGCTTTGGTTTGTCAATTTGACCGTAGTTTTATTTTTACTTTTCCTTTGAGTTTTTATTCATGGTATGGAAGTTTCAGACTGAAGCAACAGGGTTTTGCTTAAGATGATGGTGTTGGATCTTATATTTTAACTTAAACAGGAATGTGGAATAATATTGCATGACAAGCAAAACCAAGTGACGTCTCTATTGCTATGGCCCTTTGTAAATTTTCAGTCCTTGCACAATTATGTGAATTCATGTGGAGGGTCTAGAGCCTCCTGTAGTGGAATACTTGGAAGGGACTAATATTGCTTGGTTGTAGCAACTTGCATTAGTTGATTTGCATGATATAACTGCTTTCCATGCTATTAAGTCTATTGATGGATAACTAGAATGTGGGCCCTGTATTTCTCGGAATATGACACGACTTCTGCTTGCTTGCAAGTGTACGGAATTGATTAAGGGAAATTTCTAGAGTGGGTTGGGGCCGGAATTAGAGGAAGTTTGTGTTTTTATTATCTCACTTTTGCTTTCTTTGTTTCCCTTTCTTTCCATTGGTGCTTCATTATCCAAGCTTCCATTTTCACTTTCATAATGTTCAATAGCTCTAAATAAACATCATATAGAAGTTATTAAACTCATTAGGATCATTGAAATTACCTCTTTCTAATTACTCTTGCTTGTTCTCTTTTAACCATAACTTTGCATTTTTAATTCCATAGGCTTAAAATTAAACTAACAAGCTGCTCCCCCATAATGTTTTATATAGATTTCATTTTTAATCTCAAGTGGATCAAAAGAGACATTCTTCCCTTTCAACTACTCAACAATAACATAGGGAGGTGATGATACAATTTCCATCTTAGTGCCTATTGCCACTAAATTTGGTTTCACTTGCATTTTATACAATTTTTCATTTTAAACTTAATGGAATCATCAAAATTATCAAATTACAACTCTTTTTTAGTGTCATGTTCAGACCAAAATTTCATGAAAATGGAGAACAACAGGTTTTCAACAGTTCAATCCATCAACAACCATAATCCTATCTTTAATCACCTCTTTAACCATGATTTAATATTAAATCATGCTTTCTTTACTTTCTACAAAATTGAACAGCACCTCCTTATGACTTTTATGCTTCCCAAAATTACAAAATCCAAAAACAAGCTCAACTAATCTCATCATCATCATCATCAAAATTGCTTTCTCTCTTTTTCTTGAAGCCCTAGCTCCTCTTTTCTCTCTTACTAAACATAAAACCAAGAGAGGATTTAGAGATTGGAAGTAGTCTTGGGCCAAGAAACTAGAAAAAATGGAAGATTTGGCATAAAACTTTCCTATTCTTGATCTTCTTCCTCTCCCCAACCCTTCTTCTTCGCTTCTCTCCTCTCTCTATTTTTTGTTTTCCTCTCTTTTTTTCTGGTTTGACCGACCTAAATGAGGTGTTTGGGAGTTTAGATGACTTTATCCAATTATTAACTCAATTGGAAAATTGTTTCAATTCCACCTCCTCTATAAAATAATATTTTAATAGCTTATTCTTTGATCCAATGGTCATGAATTCATCTTACTCTCTCTTCCTTGATCTTCATCAAGCCACTTGGTCTTTTGGGAGACCATAAAACTCTTGCCCCATGTAGGAATTACTTTATATGAGCTTAATTCGTTCATTAATGTGTAATTATTCACTCTCAAATGCTATTTGGGAATTCTTTGAGCATATAACCAACGTGATATTATCAATAATTCATATTTATTTTAGAGTAATTTTCTCATTTTTCTCAAGCTCAAACTTGATCTCTAGGTATTTTTCCCGTAATTTCCAAGAAAATGTTTTGTTCTTGAATAAAACTCCCTTAAATATTCTTTTAACTAAATTCTCCATTTATTGGGAATGAAATAATTTTGTATAAATTTACATGAATATTAAAATGGTTCCCCTTATTTTTGCCCAATTATTTGAGGACTTTAGATATTTTTCATAATTGTCTTTGGCTAAAATGCTTCATTTAGACAAAATTCAACAAATACTAAAAATTCATTTTGAGGTAATTATGCCTCCAAATATAGTTTGGGAAATTATTCTCTACCTTTCTATGTCCGTGGGAAATATTTCCTGAAATTCTTGGCATAATTTTTCAAATTACCCTTATGTACCTGTAACTTTAAGAAAATACTCTTTTGCCCTAAACCTGTGGCGGTAGATATGCAAGGTTACCACATAGTGCTTACTCTTTTATTTAACTCTTTACTAAACCTTTGATCTGACATTTGACCTTTACTCAGAAGAGCCAAATGCTACATAATCCCTATGAATCATTGTATATTGCGAGGCACTTTTTGGGATTATTGCTCAATTGTGCTTGATAACATATATCATTCTAACTTTTCGGGACATGACAAACTAACTCTTCCACTGTGGTGAACGACTCTAAAGAGTCATTCCCTACCATGGAATAAAAAACCGAATCGGACCGGGTGGGTTAACCCCGTAAACCGGTGACCCGCTCACATGTCCGGTTCTGGACAAGGCATCTGAACCGAAAATTTGCAACCTGTGATGACCCGTGGTGACCCGGATAAACCCGGTATCAACCCGGTTAACCCGGATGGTTCACGGGTTGACTGGGTTGCATTTTTTTTAAAAAAAAAATTGAAGTCTCTATACAATATGACATGGTTTGACGGTTTGGGTTCTTTTCTTTTGTTTTTTTTTAATTTTCCCCAACCACATCCAGAAGTTGGCGCCTTCTCAAACTCTCTTTCCTTGTCTTTTCGTACTTTTTTCCCTGACTCCCTCTGTTTCTTGTTTCTTCACTTCTTCACTTCTTCTTCATCTCACTTCTCCTCTCCTCCATAAAAATCAAAACTTTCTTTTTGTTTCATTTTCCATGCGTTCTTGCTTCATTCAAAGTTCATAGTTCAAACATCAAACTTCAAAGCTCATTGTTTAAGCATTGGACGTTGCTTCCTTCTGCCTTGGCGATCCACCTAAACGAGTTCAACATCAACCATTGCTTCCTCGGTTCGTCCAGCGATTTGGTTCATCTTCTTTAGTCTGTTTTTTTCCTGATCATTCATTGTTACTTTTTGATACATTTTCATTTTCTGATCACTCCTTTTTCTTTGCCACTCACTTGATTATTATTTATTTCAAAGAAATAAAACAAAAACTAATTTTTGAAAAAAAAAATGTTGTGTGATACGGAGCCTTCTTTCTTTTTGCTGCATTTTCTGATTGTTCCAGTTTTGTTGCATATGTCTCAAAAATAATGTTTTGGCACATTTATAAATCTTACTGCAAGATAGTATTAAAGAATCAGAGCATAGGTTTATAAATCTTACAGGTTAATTAGCAAGATAGTATTAAATCTTACTACATATATTCATTAGTGATGTTGATTGCTTTAGCAAATACCTCCATTGCAATTTGTTTGGTTTTGGATAAATAATGACGCTGATTAGTCTTTTTAATATTAAATTGCTTGGAAACATCCTTAGCCGTATGTGGTGTTTGTTGTGTGAGTTTATTACTGATATAATGATATACTGATATGAGAATTTCTTATTGCCATAACCCATAACTATTATTTATTTTGTAGCTTTTGTTGGATATTTGGACTATGTGCTAAGATTATTGATCATGGATACTGCAAATATTGAAGGAAATGAAAATCCCACTCCCATTCTAGAGTCTATTGATGTTAATGTAACTTTGAATTCTACTAATCTTGCTACCCAAAACATGGGACTGGGAAAACTGATCCTGCATGGGCACATTTTGCTCTAAAAAAGGAGGGGAAATTAAATGTGTCTACATGTTTTTTTTTGTGCATCAAGTTATAGAGGAGGTGGAATAAACAAGATGAAGCAGCATCTTGCTGGTGTCACAGGTCAAATATCTTCTTGCAAAAAAGTTCCTTTTGATATAAGAAGTAGAATGAAAGAATCTGTAAAAGAAGGTGCAAAGAAAAAGCCTCTTAAAAATGTACAAGAAGACATTGAAGATATAGAAATCAGTGAACCAATTGCTTCAACTCCACTTATGACAATCCCTGATAGTAGTGCCAACAAAAGGCAAGCTTCCAAGAGTGTTGATAATTATTTTGCTCCTAGGACAACTCCGGGCTCACAACCAAGATTAAGAGTGTATTGTCTAGTAAAGAAGCTCAATACAAAGCCAAGATGGTTATTACTGATGGGCTATAACTAATTGCATTCCATTTAAAACATTTGATTGCCCTTTGTTTCAAAGAGCTATTGATGCTATTTCTTCAATTGGACCTGGATTTAGAGCTCCTGGTGCATATGATTTTAGAATAAACTTGTTGAAAGATTGGAAAAAAGAATGTCAACTATTGATTAATAGTCATCAAGCAAAATGGAAAGACAACGGTTGCACTCTCATGGCTAATGGTTGGACTGATGTGAGACAACGGACTTTGATTAATTTCTTAGTCTATTCAACGCATGGGATGGTATTTGTGAAATCAGTCGATGCCTCTGATTTAGTTAAAGATGCCAAAACATTATTCTCATTTATTTGTGATGTCATTGAATGGGTGGGCCCTAAAAATATTATTCATATGGTCACTGACAATGCGGCCAATTATGTAGCATGTGGTAAGTTAATTAAGGATAAATATAGAATAATTTATTGGTCTCCTTGTGCTGCTCATTGCTTGAATCTTGTGTTAAAAGATATTGCTAGCATGTCTCATGTGTCGAACCTTGCAACCAAGGCACCTAAGATAACTATCTTTGCTTATAATTATATGATTTTCTTGTCATGGTTGAGAAAAAGAGAAGGATGGAAAGAAATTGTACGCCCTGGTGCAACGAGATTTGCTACAACATTCATTACATTGCATAGCATATATATGCACAAGCATGACTTGCAAGCTTTGGTGGTTGATAAGCATTTTGTGGAGCATAAATTAGCAAGAAGTGAAGCTGGAAAATATTTTAGTGCACTTATACTAGATAATCAATTTTGGAATGATTGTTATGAAGTTGTGAAAATTGTGTCTCCACTCATAAAGCTATTGAGAATTGTTGATTCGGATAAGCAACCTTCATTGCCTTACGTTTATGAAGGCATGCAAAGGGAAAAGAATGGAATCAAAGAGATGTTTAAAAAAGAAAAGGGACCTATATAAGCCTTATACAAATATCATTCAAGCTCGTTGGGATAAACATTTGAAGAATGAACTTCATGCAGCAGCATATTTGTTGAATTCGGCATTCTTGTATAGCCCAAGCTTCATTCAAAAGCATAGATTAATGCAAGCTTTGATTGATTTGTTTGAGTCAATCTCTAATGAAAATCTCGATTACATTACAATGATGCAGCAAGTGAGTGTCTATCATGATCGCAAGGACTCTTTTGATAAAGTTTCATGTGAAAGAGCAACTCAAAAACTAAACCCTTGTAATCACAAAAATTTAAATATTTAATAGCAAATTATTCAGATTTGTACATTTATGTCTTTTATTATGCAGGTGAATGGTGGAAGTTCTATGGGGGTTCGGTTCTAGAATTGCAACGTATTGCGATCCGTATTCTTAGCCACACATCTTCTTCTTCTGGTTGTGAAAGAAATTGGAGTTTATTTGAGCGTATTCATACCAAAAGAAGAAATAGATTAGAACATGAAAGGCTTAATGATTTGGTTTTTACTAACTATAACTTGCGATTAAAGAATAGGTATATCTTAGAACTTATGAGTGTGATTTATGAGTTTATGATTATGAATGCCTTTATTGTATATTGAAATGTTCAAGTTTACTGAAACAATTCATAATCTTATATTGAAATATGATATTGTATAAGGTAATCTTATATTGAAATGTTTAGGAGTGCATTAAACAAGAAGAAAACAAGTTATGATCCTATTGATTATGAATCAATTGACAATGTGGACTTTTGGGTGGTTGAAGAAGACCCAAATCCTGAGTTTGATGATGCAAATGTGACAAATCTCACAAGTGTTGCTAATAATGAAAACATTGCATATCCATCAACTTTGGAGAGGGGTTATGAAGGTTTATATCTCTACCTCATTAAGATTATATTCTTTTCTTATATGAGTATGTAATTATTTTTTACATGACCATTGATATTAATTCTTGTCATATATAGGTGATGAAGATATGCTTGAGCCCCCATCTTTGGATGATGATGGTGATGTTACTAGTGGTTCATTTGGTTTTCCTCGCGCAACTATGCCTAATGTCTCAGTACCTCCAGATTTGAATGAAGTTAATGATAATTATGTGGCAGATGGCTATTAGTTCCAGTGATTAAGGATTGCAAGGATGTATATTTTGTTATTATATAATATTTTGACTATCATAATTTGTTATATAACTCATGCATATATATGAAGGTCATGTCAATCATCCATGTATATTTTGGTATATAATTATATGAAGAGGCCAAGAGGGCCATAACTTTCTCAATGTTGAATTACAAGGATCAATGAAGGATTGTTGCATGATTCTTTGTATGTTTTGATGATATGAGATTTTTTAAGTTAAGAATTTAAGATATATTATGCATGGGTATTAGGTTTGTTCATGGTATGTATGAGGATATAAATTATATAATTTTTAATATTTATTTAAACATCACCGGTTTAACCCACGGGTTGACCCCGATCTGACCCACTGACCATTGACCCAGTGCCTTAGCCGGTTCAGTAACCGGTCCAAGTTTTAATACCTTATTCCCTACTCTTAGTCTCAAATACCTCAATGACTTTGAACACCATTTCCTAACACAAGGGTAGACCTTAATTTTCAATTAACATAATTACATATGACTGATAGGATGGCTATCACCCAAGAGGAGGGTAAATTGGGTGTTTTAAAATTTTTTATTCAAATCTCAATTGATAAAAATATCCAATCATAAGTTAATCAAAAACAAAGAATGAAATCAGATAGAGTAAGAATAAAATCACTTGAAATTAGTGGAGATGAAAGTATGATGAGCACATAACAATTTCTCGATACTCGAGTTTTGTGAAGTCATACTTGAGTGTAGAGGTATTGGCACAAGCACTTTAGTTGATTCTCGAGTAATGTTGAAAGTATTGAGTTTAAAAATAAAACTTTCAACCCGATACTCGAGTATTGTCACACAATACTCAAGTATTATCAATACTCTTATGAGAACTCGAGTTTCTTATGAAGGTTTTGAAGTTCAAAAATATTTTAGTAGCTCAATACTCGAGTATGGTTGTCTAGTACTCAAGTATTGACAATACTTTCATGAGTACTCAAGTGTTCTTGAAAGTATTATGCTTTAAAATCCCCACAATACTTGAGTATTAAGACTTAATACTTGAGTGTTGTCAATACTTTCACTAATGCTCGAGTTCCACTGAAAGTGTTGAGTTTTGGAAATTGATTTTGTTCAACGATTCTCGAGTATTGAAACTTAATACTCGAGTATTGTCAATACTTTCACCAATACTCGAGTGTTCATGAAAGTGTTGTGAAAAATAGTTTATTTTAAAAAAATAACTCATAATCACTACAAAACCATGTTTGTCATCATCAAAACATTATCTCAACAACACACACACACACACAGTTCACTTGGTAAATTTAGAATTTTTGGCCAACTTTGACAATTCATAATGAATTCTAGAAAAATTGAAATTGAGTGGTTCAACTCTCTAAATAAACCTTATTAGGTTCCCTACAAGATATCCATTTATCCAAATTATTGACCAATTAATACAGTTTATTGTATAGATAAACACTATTTATTTGGTCATTTTTTTCTTTTTCCAAAATTTTCTTCTAACTTTAGACAAGCATAACTTTTTGCACATGACTCCAAATTTAGAAAACTTTAGCTCTTTTTAAAGTTTGAAATTAGTAATATTTGTATGGAAAATTTCATGTAATTTGGAGTCCATTTACTCAAGTTTACTGGTACCTCAAGTTGAGCATTCGGTAAGGTTGTTGGACCCTTTTTCTTATTTCTTAAATGCTTATTCTTTCTCTTTAATGGCATCTAACTTAACCATATAATTATTTAGCATGCTTTCTACACTTTCAAGGCACTTAACTTAGGCATGGCATAGTAGGAATCCTTCATACATAATCTTATAATTTACCAAAATCAATAATTACGAGCTTTACATCCCAATCATACATTTCCTTCAATTTGAGGTCTAGTCTGCCACCTTAAATTCCATTCTTCCTTGTTTTTCCTTTGCTTGAATTTGGACCTAGAAGGTTATGTTTTTGGAGGAGAATGAGATTCTTGGAATCACAATAGCAAGAGTCACTAACACATACATTAATATGCATGATCATCATTTATTTCTTATCTAGCTATGCATGAACATATTATGATGCACTTTGAAAACACTTTACATATGACCATGGCATGTCATTAACACAACTTCACATGTTCACATAGCATATAAATAGTATACAAAATAGCACAATAAACAAACAACAATCAATGACTATATTAATGTAAAAATTAGTAACCTTACTACTTTAGTTTCTTAACTTTCCTCTTCACTTTGTTGACTTGCTTCTTGCTCTTTAGAAACTTCCATTTGCAATTCAAATTTGTACACATATCATAATGCATTTGGCATTAATTAAAAGCCATTACCATGCATTAAAACACTTAAAACCTCACTAAAACCTCTCTTGAACTTTAAGTGCCATAAAACCCTTAACTTTGCCAAAATTGATTTCAATACTTCCAAAATTATTTTCTCATTTATACCCTACACCATTTTGCCTTCTAAATTCATTGAAAGCATCAAAAACATCAAAATCACACTCCTTCCCAATGTTCTGCATCTTTCTAAAAATCAATAATAGGGGGAAAATATGATTTTTCAATTTGGCTTCTATACACTTGCAAAATCTTGTTTCTAAACCATTTTCTAACCATTATTTAACACAAAATTCATCATCTACAATCAGTGCCAATTCGTTTAGTATGACCCCCTTAGGGTTCAATATGCCAAAAATTCATGCACACCTCAGATCATCACAAATCAACCATCATACAAGTCTAGTCATACATGGAGTGTTTTTCTACCTTTTATTACTTATAAATCCCTCGCTTTCTAATTTTTCTCTCTCAAGATCTAAACTTTCAGAAGCATATATCCACCATAAATCACAAAAATAAAACCTTTGGATTGAGGAGAAAGGCTAAAAATTATGAAATAGGAGAGATTTCATGCATGAATCACCATCTACCTTGGGTTTTTTGCTTGAAATCTCTTTTGTCTCTTCTCCTTGCTCCTCCATGGTTTAGTCTCTCTTGGCTGCTGGTTTTGGAAGACTTTTGGCCCCAAAAATGGTCTTGAAATGTTTATTAAAGATTACAACACATGTGTGATTAATTGTGTGTCCCACCTAGACTGATAAAATAAATTTATACTGATATATTCTACCACTTGTTTGTAATGTTTTATCTCTCTTTTACTCTTGGAATAAGACCATTACAAATGGCAAAATATGGATCTCTCTTCTTACTTTACAAAACTTTAAGTTTCCATAAAGTTACTTTATGGCACTGGAAATACTTTTCGATAAACCCCTAATCACTTGGTCAATTTAGAATCATTAAAAATTTCTTAAATTTATCTGATTCTCCTATG